>JARK01001445.1:437676-468439 GCA_000688135.1 Ancylostoma ceylanicum | reverse complement strand
CTTCCCCCCCCCCCCCCCCCCCCCTCCCCGACGAAGCAGACAAAATGGTGGCGGATCTGGTAATGGATTGCCTCCAGCCGGATATCAGCTGTTTCACGATACCCTCCATGAAACGATGGGGGGTACGTATGTGTAAGGGAAAAAGAGGTGTAACTAGGCGACTGTGATTGGCGCATTCGGGCCGCCCGTCACGCCCATTCAGTCCGACTCGTGCGGCGCTAGGCACAATTAGACCATGTGTTACGGAATTGACGTCGTTTGAGTTGAAACAGGTAGGCGTGGCAGGATACCACTGCGCCAATCAGAGTCGCCTGGCTACGCCTTTTTTCCCTCACGATGATACACACCCAACCGATTGGAGACCATGGACAGATTTTGTTGGACAGCAGGTAATCGAAACCACAACCTATCATGTAGGGCATGTCTATTCCAGTGACAGGGCTACATATAGTGGATACCAGGGGCGGACGCAGTGGAGAGTGGCGGGATATCCCCACTCCCATAACCGGTCATCGAATTTTCGAAATTACTTTATAAAACATGAAAGGCTTGTGTTAGTATATTGTAAACTGTCTATTTTCATTATTATTATTTTTTGAATAATTTTACTTTCTGTCCGGGTTCCGAAAACGACAGAGACCCTAATTTTCTTTTCCTACGCCACTCCCCCTTTCTGCGTCCGCCACTGATGGACACGTTTGTTTTGTTGTATTTTTGTTGTGGAAACATACCCTCATAAGCAGTGTGAGATCCGCTCTGCCGAATTTGATAGGTCTTCGTTGTTCGTACATATGGAAAGTGGCATGAGTGTTCACTCCGATTATGGCGTGATGTTTGAGTGCCATCGCATTCGTTGCGGACAGCTTCGTTCTCTGTGAGCCCAAGGACAGCTAAATTTATGCTACATTTTGAAATTTTTTGTCTATATTCCTCGACAACTGCATGACTTCCGTACCTCCAATAGATAGAAATAAAATTAAAAGAAACCGTACCATCGACTTTACTTGCTCTTCGTCAACTATTTGCATGTCATCTCTGAATATTCTCCAAGGCATACTGTTAAGCGACCGAGATTCACTGGAAAAAAAAGAATTGAACCGAGAGTTTCATCCAGAAAGTTTTTCAGGAGGCAGAAAATTTATACAGGTGTATCCTCAACACTCTCACTGGGTTCATGTTTTTTCCCAAATACCTGAGATTACTGGTTTGACGGATGCATGCCCCATTGCAATCTTCTAAATTTTTCCCCAAATTTTGATGGTATCATCGTTGGCATATCAAAAATGTCCAAAGCGAAAGAAACCAACCAATATCGCCTGAGAATCCACGCTCCTATGGCGGCTAGCATAAAGCATAGAGCCGCCGATGCACCAACGATGATCATGGTGTAGTCGCATTTCTCACCCCTAAAATCTTTTTTGCTTTGTGTAGGAACCTAACCGCATCGAAGACCCCTTTGAGTAATTGAATATACCTGAATCCGCAAACTGGTTCATCTATCGGCAAGTTTCCATCCACTGAAGGCCAGAACGATGACAGAACTTCGGTGACATTCTGAAATCCACGGATAAACGGTGTACGTCGAGTGCTAGACTTTACCAACAATTGTAAAACAGGGGTAATTTAGGTACTAAATATCCTAGGGCTTGTTCCGCTGTTTGCAAATAATGTTGTAAATGCTGGTAAAATGGTGTAAATGTTCCTCTGGATGCTTTAGCGTATGTGATCAACAGTAATCAGCTGGGTTTTCCAAAATGTACATAGAAGATCGAGAAGCTCATTGCCGCCTTTCTATTCTTGGCCGAACAACTCGTCCACATCGTAACTTTCAACATTCTCAAAATCACATATTTTGAGGTTTTCGAGGGCGGGACCTACACAACTGCGATCAGCTTGGCGAGTAGAGTAAGCAGATGCCAGACTTGAAGTATCGAAATTTTTGCCTGGGCACTGCCTTTGACTAATGCGTTTCCTCTTCTGCTATTAGGAAAAATTATGCATCTTCAGAGCATATCGCGGATATCACATCAGGATGGTCGCTTGTGGCGCGGTGGTAAGACTTTATGAGACCATATCTAAATGAGCACATTGCGAGGGACGTGAGTTGAGCCGCGAAGGCGTCAATGCTTCCAATAAAGCTGATTTTTCGGCCACCGCCGAACTTGAAAAGCCTGCTAACATCAACGAGGATGTATGAAGGTAAATGTGGTCGAAAGAAGCGTACCTACAGTACAGAAAAGAAAATCTGTCAACTGCGAGGAATTTAGTGAGATGCGAGGGATGCGGGCAGAACTAGGTCTCTATAGGAAAGACTTCATGGCCTCTCTTCAAAGATTTGGATGAACACCTGAGAGCGTTAGGCAATCCTTACTCCTTTCCAAACAGTATTTCTCCACGACACCGCTCATTGTGCTACAAATACGTACAAACATCCGCCAGTGATCAAAGCTACTGTGCTACATGGCTCACTGGAGGCCCCGCTAGGAAGGAAACTACTAGAGACCTTGGAGACAAAGCGACAGTCTCTATAAATAAACAACAGAGGTAAGCTCATGGACGCTCTGAGGTTCATCACATAAACGTGGCGATTGTGACCTCATCATATACATAGCATGTTGCAGCTCTGATAGCTCTCATTCGCTAAGGAAAAGCATTATCGTTCTGTCGTGTGACTGTGTTTCCCGCTCTGTTAGTTTACTTTTTTGATGCTTATTGATGTAGAGTGAATCCTGGAAATATGATATAGGTCCGAGGAAGATGTTAACACACCGAAAACCAATCAATAAACATATCACACGAGAGTCGTCAAAAGTTATCAGTAGCAACTATCAAAGAGGAGGAAAGCCTAGCCATGGTCAAGCTAGCATTTGAGCAGAGCTAGAGAACGTGAGCGGAAAATTCGTATTAAAGCACGGCTTATGGGTATTAAATACAGGTGGGAGAAAGTGCGAATTTAAGCTCCTGCATTCAGTCGTGGCAACACAGCTCGTGGACGCCAAGCAGAAAAGCAACTACTAGAACAGCGTTGAAAAACAAGTGCTACTGTGTTCGAGAAACAGGTACTGAATCAGTACTGCATCAAATAAACCTAACTGATCACAACTTCTCAACCACCTCGCCCAACTCTGTGAAAAGATTTTACCCGAAGTGGGAGAAACGCACTATTTCGAAACAGCCGGTACCGGTTTTCAGTCCGTCACAGTTGGGGATCAACTTCGGAGCCATGCTTGCAAATGGAGAAATCTGAAAAGTGTAGAAATGGGGAAAAAACAAAAAGACGTAGTCACGACGACGGCTATGCTCCTCACACAAGCATTTATGTTTCTCTCTCATACCATTTTCACTTTGTGATAGTTTCAGATTCGGCGGCTATCTTCTGCAAAGTTATAAGTAGGACAAATTTGCCTACATAAAAAAAAACGAAGATGCAGAAACTCAAACACTCTCTGTGACTGAGAAATCGCCATGCTCCTTCCCTTTTCCATGATTCTGCCAACACCCCACCTGGTTTCTGTTTCTGTCCACGAAAAAGGCAGAATAGAAGGGAACTCGTTCAGCGAGATCATCCAGCATCACAGTTCCACTTCCCACACCGGCATTAGAGACCATTCCTGCAATATGACAACCATTTCTGTGGTACAGTGGCAATATTCTGCTACAACTTGGTGATGCATCACTGGTGTTACCCAGTAATGCAAGAGTTGACGCCCGTGCTAACGACATGTAAATTGTTGCGAGTTCACACGTTTTTCCTAGCTAAATTCAGTGATGAATGCGGCCTCTGGGAATTTTGGAGGGTCACTAATGGCAAATTCGTTTTGACGATTCCAAGTTATTGAAGGGCGGTCAAGAAAAGGAGGAATTGAAGGCCTGGTGCACACTGGAATTTAATTTATGTTCAGAAAAAGATTGGAAGTTAGGCTATTTCTGGTACTGACCATTCAATTGCCATCTGGCTCCTTTCCACTGCATGTGAAAAAGGGAAAAAGGGTGGAAACTTTCAAGATTCCATCTATCCTCGCCCTTCTCTTTCGAATGTTGCTTTTGAGCGTGTACATACTATTATCTCCCAATACGTCTACCCTTCAACAGATTGACATCAGATATGTATCTTTGGAATTACAGGGTGGCGAATAAATACGTGCGCGTGACATTTGACTCCGTTTTATTTATTGTATGAAGTAATCGTGCATACTTTTTCATTCTCAAATATTTATTTGTTCCTTATTATTGAATTTTGGGAGGAAAATCTGTTCCCCAAGCTATGACGAAGGTTTGCCCATGTCGTGACGTGATTGCGCGGATGGCAGAAATTGGGATGAAGAACTCAGCGATTCCTCCGAAGCTCGGAGTTCCTCTAGAAACCGTCCAGAAGGTTTCAAAGCATTGAAACGAGGGAGGGGACGTTTAACCCAAACCCAGAAGTGGACTGTCAACACTTGAAAGATGCTTGGGATTATTAAGAAAAGGATTGATCGAAAAGCTGATCTGATCTTGAACCAGATGGCCAAACAACTCAACATTTCTCGGAAATCTGTCCAAATGACAGTGAAATATGAGCTTGGACTTCGAAGTTACCGCCTACTTAGCGGACAAATTCTTGCCGACCAAGCGAAGCAAAATTGGAAGGAAAAACGCAAGAAATTACGGGAATTTTTCAAGGTGCGCCGCACTGAGGACGTCCTCCGGTCTGACTAAAAAGTTTCCACCGTTGAAGTGGCTAAAAACTTTCAGAATCACCTCCAACTTCTCAGCCCAGGTCTCAAGAACAATCGCAAGCGAAAAACTGCCACAAGAAGTCTTTTTCCTGAAAGCTTAATGGTTTGGGGCAGTATCAGTGCAACGGACAAAACGTTTTTGATTTTTATCGACAAAACCGTCAAAATTAATGCAAAAGTCTACCAAGAAGAGATCCTCGAGAAAGTTGTGGTGCCCTGGAAGCAGAAGCATCCCAATTTTATCATCCACAAAGACTGGGCTACAGCCCATGGAGCCAAAACGACGATCGACTTCCCGGAGACCAAAATCAGCTCTTTTCTGACGAAGGATTTGTGGCCTCTCAATAGCCCGGATCTGAATCCATTGGACTTTTCTGTTTGGGGTTTTATGGAAGAGCAACTCAGGAGTAGATGTGTGAAAAAACTGGTGGATTTGATAGAAATTTGGAACAATCTCGACGTTAACTACCTGCGCCGCACCATCGATTCCATGGAGAAACGAATTGACGCCTGCATCAAAGCTGATGGCGGACACTTCGGAAATACTTTGTAATTGTGAAATGTTGTGCCTTGCTCTTGTATAAAAGTAAATTTCTTTAGATGTTTGTGGACAACACATAAAATTAGAACGCTTTTTCTGGCGCACGTATTTTTTCGCCACCCTGTATTGGTAAAAAGGTGTTTTTTCTCATTTAATTATTTTTCATGGTTTATTTTCTCCTGTTTGCCTTATGTTTTTCCTTTTCGGCAACCCAATGCTCTGATAGCTATGTATCTGACCATTTATAGCGCGTTAACACCTCGTTTGACCGCAAAGAGAGCACGAAGGTGGCGCGCCTGACATGGGCCTAAGGTGGCGTCCGGGCGGAGAGGGGAAGGGTACTTGTTTGATATCCAGTGACGAGTTCAATCCCTTTGGCTACTTCGCAATTCACTAGCACCATAAGAATTTCCTCATTATGATCTTTATCATGTTTTTCCAGCAGAATATCTTTTTTTGCACTTCTTCATAAGCGAGGTTTTAGATTGCGGATGAACTCTTCTTTCATCCTGGCAACACGTACGTATATCCCAGCAATGCTGAGAAAAAGCTACAAATTAACAAAAATTGGATTATCTCTTGAGTCACAACGGAGGCACAATGAATGCATGACTTTCCTCTTGTTGACATGCCTCTATTTAGTCATGTTTCGTTAATTACGTGGTAGCCAGCGCTGTTTACGATCACTTTCACGGTAAACCTGCCTGGAATTGTCATTCTTCTCATCGCATTCCACATCTTCTTGCCATCTGTTACCGATGAGAATTTGCCAGTTGTGTTGAGAACTCGGCGTCCAGCAACGGCAAGCATCTTCAGAGCATCGAATAGGGAAATGTAGCCGTAGATGTTCGTCTGAATTGCTTTTTATTGAACCTGTAGAGGGTTTATGTTGTTTTCTTCCCTAGTTATTCTTAGCAAAGAGAAGACGCCAGGGAAATTAATATTGGGGAGGTGACCCTGGAAGGAGTATCTGTTCGACCCTGGGAGCTTTTATAGGATTCCGAGAATTTCGCTTTTTTCCCGAGTAGGTTACGTGAATGGGAAAAATTTTGGGATTCAGCGCAACAGAATACATTGGCCTAAATCTCACTAAGGTTCAGAAGCACTTGAGAGTTTTCAAATGCAGTCTTTACAAACGTTTCGCAGAATTTCTATTTAAAAAACCGCACCAAGTCTATGTCCTTTTCATCGAGTCCGATCGAGTTCAGCCTCTCTGTGAATGGTGTAATCATGCGATCGTCGAAGCCGTTAGTGTCATCAATCTGAAAATTCTTCTTTATTGGTGCTTACCAAAGCTGTATGTCACAGTAGTAGGCAATTAGTGTACTCCGGACCAAACAGAAGTCGAATAACTTGATCAAATTGATTATAAATTCAGAATCCAATTGAAAAAAATTGAGTTCTGAAAAGTGACAGCTTCTTTCCCGTTCTTATAACATCGAAGAGCTTTTCTTCTCCTTTTTTTCTCGGAAATCGGACTCGAATTTGAATATATCCAATGCATTAATCAGTCATGAGTATAGCAATGAGTCAACTTAATCACTAAAGTAGCATCTCTTTACGAGAGCCTGTTGTTGAAGTCCTAAGATGCGAAGCAGATTTTTCTCGCTGTCGTTTTGTATTATCGCATAATTCACACACTCCTTTTCCTCATTCGTAGTTTCCCGAAATTTCCAAGGACATTGTATGTCTATGCTTTTTCACTTAGAAATGTACGAATCCCTACGTAGCTGTCCATTTCGGTGGTTCACACTTGGGATTTTCTCATGATTGTATTGAATGAAGCGAACTGTGTCCGTTCAAAATTTCAATCTACATGCAGTGGAAGAACCGCCGCCTCATGGAGACCATATGCGGCCCTTGACGGCATTGTTCTTGTGTTACCATTCCTGAACGACAACTATTCGAAGCAGATAAACAGAATCGTTCGAAATTCTGGGCTTTCTTTACGTGTCGTCTTTCGACCACCACCCACACTAAAAGATATGTTGATTTCGTCGCGCGATTACGAAGCCGGATGCGATCAAGAGTGTTGCTGTTACTGCAGCGATCAGAAAAAGATCTGTCACCTCCATGGGACCGTATATTTGATCACTTGCATAAGATGGGGTGAGCAGTATGTGGGAGAAACTGGACAACCCATAAGAAAAAGACTGGATGAACATCGATGAGCACTACAGCACCCACAGTCGTACCCTACCAGTAGTTTCTCTAAGCATCGAACAACAGTGCACACCCGAGAGTCTGCCCCGGACTTCGAAGTCAGAGTGTTGCATCGCAACCTCACAAAGCCTCTCGAGAGGAAAATAATGGAGGCGAAGGGAATTGACACATAACGGACGTGTTTCAACACACTTTCTTCAGTGGGATTCCCTCAGATTTTGCCGGGATGGGTAACTTCACACGCTGATCACGAATATGATATCCATTTTGTACCATAAGACATGTAGTGTAGAGATACAGTAAGCACACTATAGGTACTGTAGATGTATTTTTTCCCAGAACCTAGTGAAACCATGCACAACAGGGTCATTTGACATGCTAAACACAAAAATAATATCTCCTTTGTACCGAAAGGCATTTCTATGGGATTACTGTAGAGATACTGTAGGTACAGTTCCTACAGTATGGACACCGTAGCGCGGTCTAAAAGTTTCAGCGTGTGAAACAGACCTAATATTCGTAATCAGCGTATCAAATATGTCCTTGCGAGCGCCTCGTTTGCGAAAACTAGGCACAAATTCGCTTTGGCTCAAAAAGGCAAAACCTGAGTTGTCGTGAATGTGTTAAACGATAGTAACACAATAGTAAGGAAGAACTTGTGGGGGCATTGAAGTGCATTGTTTGATCGACTACGAAAAGCAGCTGGGACAGCGATATTCTCACAAAAGTAATTACAGACGCTACATATAAATATCCGCTGCAGTTCTGGAGCGAATTTATTGCAATCCCTCTGCTCGCACGCTCGGTGGGTATTGACAGTCACTAACTAGGTTATTGCTGTATTGTGTGTAATGTACTATATTGTGAAGATCCGACAAAGGCGATAAGCGCCGAAAGTTTATCAAGTAAAGAATAGAAGAAGCTCTCAGCCTGTATTGAACAGAAACATCACAAAATGAGACTTCCTTCGGGACAGCACCATAATCCAAATGCTATTTTGTTATGCTCTTACTGCGGTATAACCAAGTTATAATTTAAAGGCAGCACCCGCGGAAATCCTCGACTCGGAGCTGATGTGCGTGTGGTGAAGTACAGACTCAGCACATCATAAATGTGAAATGAACACAAACAATAATGGCTTACCTGCAGAGAAAATCGAACTGACGTCGTGAACCCGCCTGGCCGTGTTCACGCCTGTACGAGTTTTCCCCGGCTCGAAGCGCCAGCTAGAGCTATTGCGGCGCATGGCGTAGAGCAGTATATGTAGTGTAGTGAATGAAATACACAGCATCCACAGGATTTCGTGGCGTTACGCGCGCATACCCTCAGCGGAAAACTCGTCCGCGCTGTGAACGCATGGAAAACAGCGCCTTCATTTCCCGTCTTCCGGCGTGTTTCACGCTGTTTCATCACTGCCTATGAGTTCATCGTCTCTGATAACCTCAAAATCCAGCGAAATCTCAAACATGAAAATTTCCGCGGGTGCTGCCTTTAAACTCACCAAAACGCAGTTCGTATAGGTCTTCTTGACCTTATCCAGGATGGAGCTATCGCTGCCGACAAAGGGCGACGCTCCATTGGCTCCTTCCTGCAGCCAGGGAAATATGAACACAAACTCCGTCTCGGAGAGTCCATATTTGGTCGTAGCCTCGCGGAACACCGACGTGAGATCGGTTTTCGATGAGAACATCACGATGACGACTGAAATAAGTGGTATTCTAATGATTCAAGCAGATTACATGGAGAGACCAGGACGTGGAGAAGTGGCTTCTTCTTCAGAATTTTTCTTTGTTTATGTGTAAAAGTGAAGTCTACTGTTAATTCAAACATCAACCACTGTCACTGCTATCTATGTAGGCTTTCTTCTCGGATAGAGTCTATCTTGAGACAAATTATAGCGAATTGGCCCGCATAAGCCCCTACGAGAATTCTAATAAGTCCTTTTGATGCAGGTGTCCACTTGCTCATTTGGATGCTTTCCCTCTTCTCTACCTCAGGAGCAAGCAAAGATGGTTTCTAGTCCCACGAGCTACTACATATATCCTGGAGATCATCTCTAGGATATAGTCAGCACAACACTAATAGCCGCGATAAACAGCGATGTTTTCTTCGTGTCAGCTAATCTTCTGGACAAAAACAATTTTTATAGCACACGTGATCGAACGCTGCAAAACTATACCTACTTCTGGAGTTCGCTCGTATCTCCTCCAACTGTCCGCCGTTTAACATGTCCTGTACGGTGGCTGCCTCTTCGAAGAGGATCTTGCGAGTGACCGTGACTCCGTGTCGCTTCAGCACTGGCTCGAACGCCATCAACTTTTCGTATGCAGCTGCTCCTACGTTCGATATCAGGGAAACCTAAAAAAAACTTATTCCGGAAAGGTCATTGTGAAGTGGAGTCATAGATGGCGTTTTCATCTTTTGAACATCTCTACACCTCCCTGGGCAAGTAACGAGGAACAACAAAGCCGAAAGCTGCCGTATGGTGGTTTAAATTTACAAAGAATTACGAAAATAAAGTGAGTGCAGTCAGTCAAATGGTAAGAAATTATTGAAGTTATAAAGGCTCAAATTAAAGCAGGACTTTTGATGTATTCTCCAGAGTCAGGTTATAATTGCTGCGCATAAAACAGAAGACCTAACACCAGCGAGACCAAAATTTTTCTTCGTAGAAAACTTCAAACGGTAGCCTTTTGGGTTTTCCCAACACAGGATTTATCTCATCCTAACTCATTTCTTTGTTTTAATCATACCTAAACACCCTAAATCTATCTATGAGTCGCTGGGAGATCCGCCAGCTTTTACGCGCAGCAACCAATACACTCCATTCACTTTCATGAGATAATCCTCCGTCCCACAGTATTGTACAGTTCCCCTGGCTCAGAATTCTGTTTTCCATCCTCTGTTTTGGACGTCATTGACGTCAGCTAACGTGAAGATTCCATAGTATCTTCACACATCTAAAACACCATTTTGATGAACAGAACAAGGAAGTGAATGCATTCACAGCATGATTCGTGATTCAATGTACTAAAGTTGGCAGTGAGAGACCAGACTATTTATTACTCAGGACTCTGCTCTTGAGACTGATTAATTTCACTTTCTGAACACCCTTCCTGCTACGGTATTTGCAAACCATTGGGATCTGGATATTATGATGAGCGCCGATGATGCTGACAAGGGAAGTGCACAAACTTAAGCTGCGATTTCGAAACGGGACATATATGGTAGGAAGGCTTGTCCCAAACGATGTTACATATTATACTTGAATTCTGCTAAATGATTAATACAAGCTTAAAATTCCACGTCGATGATTTCATACCGCACTGACATACACCGCCTTTACTGATAGCGGAGCAGCTGGATATCCGAGTGGATAGTGACACAGACTCGTAGGCAGAAGCTCGAGGGTTTGAACCCCGTCTCCATGTTTTGTTTTGCAAACTTCCACTTCCACGGAATTCTGAGCTGTTCAGAAGGTAAATGAGCAATAATTGCGAGCGCCTCTTTGGAAATAGTAGATAAATGCTCTATACTGGGTATTAATGTGGTGTCGCTGGTAAGACAGAATATTCCAACATACGATATAATGTATTCGTTCACTTTTTTATTCTTTAATCGCTTGAAATGTTCGACTGCTCACGCGTGGTTGCGCTTATGCTGGCCAAATTTGGTAAGGGCGATGTCACCAACGCAGCTCTCCAGGAGCCACAAGATGGTGAAGGCCTTTGAGAGGGTTCTTCTCGATGCGGCTTACTCTGACTTCACGATAGAAGACGGAGAAGATCTTGAAGAGGACAATGACGAGAAAAATGGAAGTTGACTGGGACATAGACTGTGAGAACATCAAAACCCGCAGTTCACCTTCGAACACCCCGTTCATCGAATTTGGGTGCAAGCCCATACCTATTGAACAGGTATTTTGAAGTAATTTTCTTTTCAGAAGAATGACTAATTCCAAGAGGGCATCGAGCCAAGCCTTTATTGGGCGGAGTAGTGGGCCTTATATAGAGAAAAACTTCCAATAGCTTAAATAGTAAAGTATCTAATTATCTACCTCCTGAACAGCTCCGAATTCCGTTAAATGTTGGAAATAGAATTTTGCAAAACAGAACATGAAGAAGGGATTCAAACCCTCGAGCCTATGCCTATGAGTCTGTGTCACTACCACTCGGCCATCCAGCTGCACCTCTGTGGGTGAAGGCGGTGTATGTCAGTGCGGTAGGAAATCATTGACGTGGAATTTTGAGCTTGTATTAACCATTTAGCAGAATTCAAGTATACTCCGTAGCATCGTTTGGGACAAGCCTTCCTGCCATATATGTCTCGTTTCGAAATCGCAGCTTAAGTTTGTGCACTTCCCTTGTGAGCAAACTGCAGACACTACGGACGCGGCGCAATCGCGCTTCAGGCATAAGATTTATTCAGGGGTCACCCCTACTTATATCGGCGAGCTTCTTTTTGATTTTGGCACGGGGGAGACCTCGTGCTAGGGCCCCTTTGAGCCAACAGACTGTGAATCTAGGTCCAATTGTTGGCAAAATTTCCTACGTCGGAGTAACGAAGTTAAGAGTACACTCTTCATCCGATGCCTCGGAGCATGTATTTTGAGTTATCACAGAGTATTAGTCATTTTGATACCGGAACACGTCTTACCGTTACAAGAGCAAGCGCTTGTGCTTTATTTTGTTGTAGCTGCAGGGAAACTTCCTCTCTTTTTCATATCCCTAGAGTTTGTCGAGAATGTTTTTAAATCTGTTACATATTTTGGCTTATCTTTGATTTCCCCTATGTTTCTCATGAGTCTCAACTTTCCCCGCAATAATAACTAATATCAACTCACCTTCCTCCATTTGTAATGTTTTATGAATGCGGCGGTAGATTCAGCGATAGTATTCATAGTTCTCAGTGAGGTACGGACCAAAGTTTTGTAGATCTGGAATGACATACCTAGGTTGTTTCCCAAAAGCTTTATCAGTTTTTTTTCTGAAACTTTCTCAGCAGAATTCCTCTACTAACCTTTTTGTCGGATAGAACATTGGCTGTGGCCATGTACGCAATGATAGGTATGTTCCAGAAATTTGCCATCGTCGCTACGGGGATCATTTCTGGAAGATTCATATCAAGGCTGCTGTCAAGTTTTTTCTATCCACGGTATTATGCCATGCCATTCGATAATGCTGTTTTTTCTGCATTGTAATGGATCTTCAAGCGTTTTGTGATGCATAAAACTTCGCAATGCTGCTTTAGTTCCCATGAGAATTACCCATGTTTACGATGGAGGAAGCATTCATTGAGTCAAGGATCACTGTGAATCGCTTAGGCTTAATTAATGTAAATTTTCGTCTGCAAGCAGACCACCGTCCCGTCGCGCATTCTAATTCGCCGTTTTCTTCGTACAAGTAAAAATATTTTGAGGTTCAGTGAGCCACATTTTGTTTTTTTAGCTCATCAACTAAACGGATACTTTATGTAGAAAATTCTGTAAAATAAATTGTTATTGGCTATTCTTTGAATCTTTGATGTCAGCCAATTAACGAACCAGAATTGCAATACGGTCCCAGAAATGTGGTAACATGCTCGATGTGGTAGAGATCGGCCGCTGCTGCCACTCCCTCGAAAGCGTCGCCACAGCCGTTTCTCGAGATTATCCTGTAATTTCCCTGTGATCATCTTAAGCCATGCTAAGCACCTCTAAGACGAAGAGTCTCCGCCAAAGCTCACTGATTACTCATAGATCGTACTGTATCGTTTGAAGAGCTTATACGTTATTACGGTAGATTCTATGCTCTTATAGTAGGAGTATAAAGTTTATATGAAGTGCGTCCTTGATTGAATGGCGCTCACTGTGATTCAACGTTTTCACCAAGGATTTATTGATCATAGGTGAGACTAGCAGACATCTTACTCATGCACCTCATTCGGTAATTGAAAAGACGTCTTCGAGCACATTCAAAGTGAAGACACACTCCACACTACAACATTCATATAGAATCAACGTGTCTTTGATCACTAATAATGGGAAACCTTGCGACTCTGACAACCTTGTCAGATGAACAGCGCCAAACCCCTTTTCTCTTGCAAAAAAGGACATTCTGAGAAATGTCGTTCCTGGAGACAGACGTCAGGTGTGTAGCATCTCATCTACAGGGTGGTCCACATGAAGTGTGACGGGCGATAGAAAATCCATTCTCTTGGAGGATGCTGTAATTCTTCGGATCAAGGGAAACGGTGAGGACATTGACCTAACCTTCCAACAAGATTGGGCAGCAGCGCACGGAGCAGTGAAGACACTGGGATGGAGTGAGACTAATCTCCCGGATTTCTGGATCACGGATGTTTGGTAGTCAAACTCGCTCAATCTCAACCCTTCGATTTTGCCAGGTGGTCCCTCTTGGAGCAAAACGTTAGCTCTTTTAGACACAAGTCACTGGATCCACTGAAAAGAGAAAGTAGTCGCCGGAATAGGTTGCGCGCATTCTCGAAAATTTCTGGAAGAGATTGGATGTTCGCATTAAAGCTAACGGCGGCCATTCGGAATGTTATGTGTGGGGTCTTATGCGGAATTTCTCTGCCTATTAAATGAAAGTAAAGGCTTCCCATTTGAAATGACTGGTGCGAACCTGTAGATCATTTTTTGCGTCACACTTCACGTGGACCACCCTGTATGCAAGTCTGCGCTAATGGGTTCTTCATTTAGTGACGTGTCGAAGGGCTCTTCTCTTAGTCCCGTTTCGAAAGCATTTGAAATGGGAACTGCGTCTGATATTCATTGTCAGATTCTAATTTTTTGTTCTGGAATGTTCATGCTCAAACTGTGGAACTGGGCAGTAGATCAGGACTTTGGTGGGGAGGTGCTGCACCAATATGTCACTTAAACCTACAATACTGTTCATGGGATGTTAAAAACCGACGGCCGCTCCATGGAGTCACCTTTGCTATGCCATAACTTCCTTAGAGCCATAACCTCCTCAATCAAAGCGACTTGGTCACTCTTTGATTTGTCTTAGGAGAGCTACTGAATGTCGGAGGGAACTTTCCGTTCCCTGCTTCCTTCCAAGTAGTCGATTTATCGATAGATAGCGCGCGATTGATCGAATCAGCAATAGCGGAAACCTACGCAATGAACTGTAACTCAAGCTCAGATTCAATTGTTTCTTCTAAATCGAAACCACAATCTCAATCAAACATCAGGAATCAGAACCGCGCAAACTTCGCGTTGATCCATAGACATTCAGCTTTTCATCTTTCACCTAGTTGCTGTTAGACCGTGCTGTTGCAGCAGATCCAGCGGACTTGAGTGAGGGAGAATTTCACGCTCAAGGGGACTCTTTGTCTTTTTCACTCTCTACAAGTGCGGGTGCTGTAGATCCACTTAACCCGATGCTACGCTCTTCCGAAATACAGAATTCTGATGGTCTGAACCAAAAAATCTGAAGTCCATTCCCTCAAGGTCTGGTAGAGGATCAGAGAATGGCACCTCAGGTGACCAATGCCTCATAAACAGTTGAGATTGATATTCATTGAGAAAGGATCACTTGAGAGAATTATGCTGTAGATGTCGCAAGATTATTCAACCTAACCAGCAAATCCCCAAGGTTCTCAAGGATTTCATACTGCTACCATTGATGATTTTTACAATAGCAGTCAAAAAGATATGATCGGCGGCCATATCGACTAGGGAATCCTTTCCTATAACTTGCTTCTGGATTGAGCTATCCAATCCTAGTTTGGGTTATGCATTAAAGCTCTATAGTTGCTTCCCAATAACAGCTTAGCTTTGGCATAGACTCAATTTCGGTTGAATTAGTGAGCTCAAACTTCATATTTTCGAGTTCTACGGACTTTGCCCAGCATTCTTACTCCTACCTAATGGGAGAAAGGAGATGTTGACACCCATTGGACATATATTCGTCTGTTATTTCCACCACAGTACTATTGCTGCTCCCTCATTTGCTGATCAAAGGGGAGAACGAATAATTGATCCAGTTCACAAAAAAAAAACAGTTGGTCATCCTTGGTTTTCTAGGGCTCTCCGTTGATAGTTTTATTCCGGCGAACTTTCGGAATTTAATGCCTTCATCAGACCTGTCAGAATGAGGCTCAGAGTCAGGGATTGTAGGCAAGCAGGAATTGATACAGAATTATACTTTGATCACATTTCATTGGACCAGATAGCAGTTTGCTACAATACAAACTAGAATGATACCTTTCTGTGTTTCGCCTGTATCGCAGGAATTGAAATGCTGCGATACAGGCAAAAACCAATATGTCTATAAAATCGGCGAATTTGGGCTTGAGTTCTGTTTGGGAACAGTTCACCTCAATGGTAGACAGCGTAAGAAAAAACTCCGTGAGCCTCATCACATCTTCAAATGCCGTCTGAATAGCTCAATCTATAGAGTTCTAGTTTAAGTTTCTGTCTTCAGTAGGGCCTTTGATCACATCTTCTCGGCCGCTACTGGATATACGTAGGTGGAGAACAAGCCTTCACAACGAGAAGGCGTTGAGGGAACAGAACGATATCTCACAGCCACTTCTTGCAATTGGTAAGAACATGCTTGGTTGCATTGATCCTGCAGCTATTTGGAGGGGTTTAGAGTTCACATCTCCCGCTTTGGTCACTTCTCCTACTTGAATCTTTCGTACTTTTCAGTTTCCCGAGCCAAATTCCGGAAAACTCAAAAGCGCAAGGTCATTAACTTCAAGCTCAAAACGTAACCGGAAATAGAAAGTTTCGCACACCCCCGCTGGAAATGTCCTTATTTTCTTATACACTTGCTAAACCAAGAGAAGGCTTTTATGAAAAAGTAATTCGAGCAGGCTAATCCCTTCAAATAGATGAGTGGATGAGTGAAAGAATGAATGGAATGAATGGAATGGAATGGAATGGAATGAATGAATGAATGAATGAGTGAATGAATGGGATGAATGATATGAATGAATGAATGTGAATGAATGAATGAAAATGAATGAATGAATGAATGAATGAATGAATGAATGAATGAAGAATGAATGAATGAATGAATGAATGAATGAATGAATGAATGAATGAATGAATGAATGAATGAATGAATGAATGGGTGAATGAATGAATTGAATGAATGAATGAATGAATGAATGAATGAATGAATGAATGAATGAATGAATGAATGATGGAATGAATGAATGAATGAATGAATGAATGATGGAATGAATGAATGAATGAATGGATAATGATTGATGAATTGAATGAATGAATGAATGAATGAATGAATGAATGAATGAATGAATGAATGAATGAATGGATGAATGAATGAATGAATGAATGAATGAATGAATGAATGAATGAATGAATGAATGAATGAATGAATGAATGAAGTGAATGAATGAATGAATGGATGAATGAATGAATGAATGAATGAACGAATGAATGAATGAATGAATGAATATGGTGAATGAATGAATGGATGAATGAATGAATGAATGAATGAATGAATGAATGAATGAATGAACGAATGAATGGTTGAATGAATGAATGTGAATGAATGAATGAAAATGAATGAATGAATGAATGAATGAATGAATGAATGAATGAAAGGAATGGATGAATGAATGAATGAATGAATGAATGAATGAATGAATGAATGAATGAATGAATGAATGAATGATATGAATGAATGAATGAATGAATGAATGAATGAATGAATGAATGAATGAATGAATGAATGAATGAATGAATGAATCAACGACTGAATATGCGAAAGGATGAATGAATGACACCTACCACAACGACTTTTCGTAGAAATTACGGTAGGCATGCGGCAAGTAGTGAAGGTCATAATACCACGAGCATGCCGTGGCCTAGATGAGAATACCAGTAAAATGTCAAGCCAGTTAAGTAATCACGACCAAACTACGAACCTAGTGCTCATCATGAAAGTGGAAATTCGGCGATTCCTTTTGAATCGTCTCGCAGAAAAAAGGGGTGTTTTCAGTGCCCCAATGATACCGCGAAAATGACATAACTACGCTAAGCAGTTTGAGGAAAGGAATTGTCTGTGATATTCAAGCAGAGATTGTCTCGACAATGAGCAACAACTCACTCAATGTCAAAGTCCTCTCCAAGGGTCCCATCTTCTAAGAGCTCATTTCTCGACATATCCAGAACTTTCTCGTAATTCGGCAGAGCTCCAATCGCTCCTATGTGTCCGATAAGCACCTGCGATAACGTTCAAAAAATATGTGGTATTCAAAGCTGTACGAGTATTGAAAGCTTACAACATTCTTTCGTTTGGAGGTATTAGTGACAACCTGCGTGAAAACCTCAGGAATTGTCAAGTACAGAAAAAATACAGTTATAAGAAACTGGGCTCGTGGGGCTAGTAGTGAATATTTCTTCCGCATATGTAATGAGGGCTTTAGTTATGATGATGGAGCGCTTTATACCACCGCGACTAAGCTCCCTCTTCTGAGATTGAATAAACCGTCGGGATCTTGTTGCCTCACCTACCCAATCAGTTAGAGTACCACCAAGGAAAGATCGGCTCGGATCCGATAGCTACGTATCGCTTAGGCCGCTTAGTGTGACTGCGCATAAACACGCTGTCATGGTTGAAGTACAGTAACCAAGGGTTAATGATGAGTAACGCGCTGGTTGGGCAACTACATATTACTTTCAGAAGTCGCCTATAGTAAGGATAGGGTAACGAACAAACTTACGTGTACTGAATGCGAGAGTTCGATTTCAATTAAGTCGAAGTTCCAGGTTTTCCAAGAAAAAGAAGGTTCATAATTTCAAGAATGATAAGAAGAAGAAGAAAGACATTTTCTCTTTCTTGAACATCTGAATTTCTTGGATCAGGTTCTGAATTGATGTTAAATTAATTATGTCATTTTTTCCATCCAATCCTACTTAGCCAATGGACCGGAACTTTCGCAGCTAAAAAAAGGGATCCTCGCAGGAGAGGTGCCGATTTCCTGCTCATCTGCTGCGGAAATTCCGACGTCCTTTTTCTGAAATTGCAGTTTTCTGCGGCAGAAATCAACTTTGACTTTTCTCTGCGTCTCTCTGGTTGTGAATCTTTTTCAGCTGTCCTTTTTCTGAACGCTGCCTTATTCTGCTGCGGAAGTTCCAGCACTTGGTCTGAGTAAATGTAGAACCACCAGCACCAGTAGCACTCCCATTTATCCTCTAGTAACTTCCACGGATTTCCTTCGAAAAGGGCGGGCAATGCATCTTCCTCTTGTGGACTTCCTGAACACGTCTGGCCATTGGGTTTTGGGTCAAGTAATATGTACACTGCGTTTCAAAAATACAAGACCACCACAAGGTTTGAATTCGCTTCCTACTTTTGTTGCGATTACCACTATTTCCCAATATCAAATCTCCCATACTTTGGTAGTTGTAAAACTGAATTTATCTTTCGAAATTTTCCAGGATTGTCTCCTGTTATTAGTCCGCTTCAGAATAACAGATGTTGTGAGAGTGTTGGCAGCAGCGTAATTTTTCATGGGCAACAGTTGCCCCGAAAGGAGCTCTAACCCACACCTAACCCTAAAAATCAAGTTTGAAACTAGCTCTAACCCACACCTAACCCTAAAAATCAAGATTGAAACTAGCTCTAACCCACACCTAACCCTAAAAATCAAGTTTGAAACTATCTCCAAACTGTTTTAATGACTCCTATCGGAATGAAAGCCTCTCACCATTATAAGAAATATTTTTCTCCTATCCTTCAAGACGTTGTAACTAGAAAAGGTCCGTGGATCTCCGCTCTGCGTGCTAGGTCTCACGAGCTTTGCTTTTATGTTTTTCGTTTACGGGGTTTGTCCAGGAATACGGACAAACAACACAAGATGATTTCTTCAAATACCGCTCATCATCCTTGAGAATAAAAATCCTCGGATTGAACTTCTGATTGTTTTGAGTCTACAATTTGCCTAACACACTATTCAGGTCTAAGAAAGCATTCCGTTCCTTTTATCACTTACGGTTCCTCCACTCTAAAACGTGCTGTACGCGCACCCAAAAGGCCTCATAATCAGCTAGCCTCCACATCCAGGCTCGCTGGTTTGTTTCTTCAACCAGTGCATTTTGCAACACGTCTCAGGGAGAGGACCGCTCACAAATTATAAGTCGACCATCTCTACCTGTCCTACCGTTAATTCTTGACTTTTCAGAGGTTGACTATCTCTAAATTGAAAAAAAAAAACCTATGGCGAGGAAACCCTCCATTCCGTTCCTTCCAGAAGTATGACGCTCGATCTCACGGTCCCTAGCGCCTCTTCCCGTCATGCGACGGTGCGATCGGATAAGGAAATGCAATGAATTTAAGAGCTTTTCTGTGACCTCCTGGAGCCTGGCGCTCACACGCACTCTACTGAGCTTTCAGGTGCGCCGAGCTTATGCGAATTAATCTCTGAATGTCTGATGCTCGTTGATGCTTTCATTTTCTCGTGTTTTTCGCTGAATTTCTCAAGGGGTACGCTTTCCTTGACTTCAGTGATTTCAAAACCTTCGCCAAGCTCAACGGCGAAACGGGCTTTCCTTCGCTTATCTTGAACGGGTATTGTCGGTCTGCTCTAAAAAGTACAAATGTTAAACATATGTGCATAATTCCTACCTTTCTCATCAAACTCTCTAACTGCCGCACACTTCCCCTGACGGTTTTCTCTGATCCTTCTTTAGCAATCTTCCTTGCTAAAACGGGGCACAAATTGTGAAACTGTACAGCATTATAGTCGTAGAAGGACTCGAAGGTTCGACTACCAGTCCGTCCGCTTTCTGCCTGGTATGGCTACGATCAGATCCTGAACTTTCTCGCATGCTAGTGATATATGTACACCAAGAGTCACAAAGCTGGTAATTACCACGTTTCTGAAAGGATTAGTCTGCCTTCTTCATAGAGCCGGTACGCGAATGAAGCCTAGCTGTGCTGGCTTTCCGCCACAGCTGCAGTTCTGGCTATTATGTCCTATTCTACCTTGTCGAGAAGACTCACGTCAGCTTGGCTCAGAAAACTGGTCCACACCTTATACCGGTAAAAAGGCTCGAAAACTAATTTCATGTTCAACTGTTCTAGACCTCGACAAAGTGATTGTTCTTGTGGGATATAATGGCATACTTCTGAAGCGTTAGCCAAGATGATTACTGATCCTTATTAAAGCTAACGTTTCGGGTATCTCGCCTTCGTCAAAGCCTGGAAAGGCAAAGGCATGAGAGGTTCACCTCCTGGAATGCCTCGTCCTTTTACGGGACACCTTTCAACCATCCTGTACAGTTGAAGCAATATTGGACACACAGGCAAGGTAGAGCACACCTTAATTGCTGATGCATTGGTAGAACAGCGCCAGTGGCGGACGCGGGCTGCCCCCTCCTCCCCCCTCCCCCCCGCGAGATTGGGTTGCCAAATTTTTGAAATTAATTTACATCACAAATAAAAATTTTGTCATACGTAGCTTATATTTTTTTGTTTGCCTTTATAATTTTCTCTAAACATTTATTTATTCATTATTTTTCATTATGATTAATATTTTTTATTAATTTTTCTCTCCATTCATCCCAATTTTTTTCCAGCCCCCCCCCCTCCCTGCCGCCCACTTTCTGCGTGCGCCTTTGCGGATCACTACTAACAAACCCGTACTCCCAAGGTTTTATTGGGTTGAGCAATAAGTCGTGCGGTTTTTCATGGACCCCGGAATTACTGCTTTTCATGAACAACATAAGTGACAACAAGTGATTTATGTAGCCCCTTTCCTCCGCTATTAATATTATCAGAGAAGGAGCAGCTTCTCGGCTTCCTTTCCATGAAAAGCCACATTGTTTGGGACGACCCAATTTGTGACTCAGAACTGCATCTTCTCAGTGGAACTCTAGAAATTGCCCAAGAAAATAACCAAAATAAGTAGTTAGGAACTGCTTCAGGCTTGTAGAGGTTGTATGAGTGAGTTGACCCTTCACTCCAGAATAAGGATTCCGTTTTAGTGGAATTTGCCCGGAGGCGACACGCCCTCTCAATGTGAGGGGTCACCTCGTACTGATCCCCTCGAAGTTTTTTTTTTCGCGAACTGAATCAGTTGCACTTAGTTCTTGCTAGAATTTGACATTCTTAGAGGTTCTTCTTTACATCTGGATCAAAACCTGGCTCGTGAACGCCTCACTGTTCTTCAAACTCCACTCTTGGAAAGGGGACATACTCTGGGCTAAAATTAACCTCTCTGAGGTGGGCATCCATTTTTTCGCCGTCTTTTCAATAGTTATGAATTCTCTTTACATGTTTTTGATATCTGTTGCCTTTTGAGTTGCATTCGTTCGACGACAGAAGTCAAACAGTAGGAGTGATCGAGGGTTGTCGACCTAGTCGAAATGGTGCATCACACTCCAGGCGATAGAAAATGAGGTGTGGCGAGAATTGAGGAAATCGGCTTGAACATTTACAAAGAGTAAATCAGGGGCTACAAAATAGTTACTGATACGCAAACAAACAAAGTTTGGTTTCCAGTAAAAAAAATCAAGGTGAAGAAACCGCACGAACTTATTGCCCAACCCAATATAATGTGCCTTAACAACCCACCCACACAGACCTGGTCTCTCAAAGGATTTGAACTACACGATTTAAAAGCTACTTCGAAGAACTCCCTGTATACTGCTGCAACTACCATGCCACGCATGTCTAGAGCCTGCTGAGTTCCCAAAAGCTAACGAGTTGACACAAAGCTTCCAAGAATATCATCATATTTTTACCTAGTTATTGGGAACGTTGTTCGTTGGAAGTGATTCCCTATTTCCTCTTGCCCTGCTCTTGTTGTTCTCACAAAGCAAATACATGAGACGAGGATACGCAATCCTTCGAGAGAAGCTACAAATCCTTGTTCATTTTAGTGCCTTATCCTTTCCAAGAAGGTGTGGTCCACAATCTCATTCTAATGATCGAACTGTGGTAACTTACAATTTGTTAACCACGCACTAAAGGGCGATAGCGTGGGAGTGTAGTGTCAGCTACGAATTAGTCGAAAACAATCCAGAATTATATTAAGATGAGAACCAAGGCTCGTGGATTGTTTAGTTTCGGTGACGTCAGGGTAATAAGAAACCTATATCAGGTCCGGGTCTACGGAAATAACTTCTACATATGTCTGTATTTCGGGCCCCTTGGAGGGCTTTTTCAGGAATTACGCACCTTGTCTCTTTCTTCCCATTTTTTTCTTCTTAGTTCGCTTCAGATCGTATGAAATTTGGAGAGATGAAAAGCCCGGGATACGGAAGCAACACAGCAACACATTCTCAATTATTTAATTCCTTTCCGCATGCCACTTCCCCTGGAATTTTAATCCTATGGATCGCGAAGCGGAAGGAAGATCGAGAGCTGTGACAAGGGTAATCTTGAGTTGACGGCCGACGCCATAGCTGTTTTTGCTCTTCGCACTTCAGCGACCACTTCCGACCACGAGGCAATTTTTTTTTGTGATTCATAGCGATTCAATCACCCTCAAGCAGGGACGGTCTGCTGTCGAGTTGTCCATGAGGACCGAATCTTTGCCGTTCCAGCCACGGCAATTACGTTAATCTGACGTTTCCTGGCCACCTACATCTTTTCAAGAACGAATTTAGTGGATTAACAGGAGCAATTATCGCCGCCTCGACTCACCTCTGCTCTTCAATCACAAAGGAGAGACATAATTATTGCAATCAACTTTCCACAACAATGTTACCAAAAATCAAAGCTCACCTACGCATTGGCTTCTTGCTTTTGAAGAGTTTCTGAGTTTTGTTATGGTTTCGTCCACGTCTTTCGGAATAAATATGCTGTCGGAATCACTAGACCGTGCAGAGATTCCTTCTTCTAAGATGTTTTTTGAATTCAGTAGACCGAGGGGGATTCTCATTACTTTTACTGTTTGTTTTCGCTGTAAGAGTTGTTGTAGCAACAATAACACGTCATTCACCTTCAGCAAGATTCGGTAAGTAATAAAAAAAAACGAGTGACTAATTCTGATCAAGACAAAGCCGTTTTTCGCTGCAGTTAAGAGGATGTTTTCATCCTTCTGCCTAATCTACATATGTATACGTACGTACAGTCCTTCTCAAAAAGATAGACGGATTGCGCGTGCGGTTTCTTATCGATGCGGTTGCAGAATCGCGGCAGGACCTACTCGACCCTCTCACTTGGAGCATGCTCTCTCCGCATCCCTCGTTCAGGTCCCGCCGCGATGGTGCAGACGCGCAATCCGTCTATCTTTTTGAGAAGGACTGTATGTATGTGGCTCTTACACCGTGTGTGGAGCGCTATACCTGGGAAGGGCGGCGTGGCCGAGCTCTGCGATTGGCTGGCTGCGTGGACTGACCAATTGTCGAGCTTGGCCACGCCGCCTTTGCCAGCTATATCGCTCCACACCCTCTTACACCTATCTTCTGTTCCAGAAATCATAGCTATCCCATGTGCTACGTATAGATACACACCCAACACCTTATCTGACGTACAATTGTATTTTTTATCATGGTGGAAGTGAGACGACATGGTAGAGCTTGCCCCTTGCAGTTCGGAATTCGGAACACGTCCAATTCGCAAGATTGCTGGAACTAACAGCATTCAAGTATTCCACGTGCGCGATTGTTCATCTATTTGAGAATTTGCTCTTTAATAATCAGACTGGGAAAATATTAATATGTCATGAACAGGAATGGAAAAACATTTGATTGTTTTACACTTCACAAAATATCTGAGATCCCAATCTGGTCTAAACGTCCTACCCTCGGCAAAGTCTTACATTTTTCGTACCCAGTGAATTATGCTGTACAAAGCCATTTTCGCTTGGCTGTAATTCATCTACAGTGCGCGTCAAAACTTTACGCCCACCCTAGAAATTCGCCGTTTCGGAAGAGGATCAAAATTTCCCAAGAAATGAAGTTCACTATCGTTTTCGGCGTGCTTGAAAAACCCCGTACAATTTCGCTAGTTCTTTTTTAGCGGTTCTCTAAATTTTTATTAGTTTTTGAAGGAAAAACGCGGCGGTTCAAAACTTTACGCCCACCCTTAAAAAATGTCGATTACTCAGGAAAGGTGCTGCTATCAAACCGACAAATGATACAGAATGATACAGTAGCGTTCAAGAAGACCGTAGAAAACCCTATAGAGCATTTCAACTTAATGCTTAGGGTATCAGTCGCTGACTGAGCAAGCCCACTGAGCAAGTGTGAACAAAATGAAACTTTCTTAAGAACCTGAGTGAGCGCAGACGCTTATCCAATATTTCCATGAGCAACTTTAATGAATATAGACAGGAAAGGAAACACTTGAAGATATTTTAAGGCCGATACCACGGCCGTATCACCAGTCTGATCCTCCTCCTCCACATCGTCGGCCGAGAAAACCCGCACTAAAGTCTCGCTGACTGTTTCCAAATCGACCAGTTCCTGTTCTTACAAGCGTTTAAGGACTTTTGAGGCAAGAATACAAGGCATCTTCTCCGAACCACGCCACACCACCCTCGGACTGGAGTGATTTTGTCAGGTACAACATGAACAGCATGTGGCTTGGGTGTCATTTTTTGTAGTGCTTGCTAACATCCAAGATTTCACTCATGTCATCTGAGGTTGTGTTCATTGGTGAGGGTTGAAGCAACACCACGATTTTCCTGATTGAATTTTACATTACTATAGAGATTCATGGGAGAACTGGGAGGTTTCTTTTCTGTCGCAACTTTGGTGGTTGAATTTTGGTGATCAGGACAGACCTCTGACTTCAGGATTGCAGAGATGGGGTTCAGATAAGTCCATCAACCTATAGCAGTGCTCTACGAAGGCATTTGTCATCATGTTTCCTTTGACATGGCGTGCATCACTTCATTTTCCGTCAGGATCACGACTCGGAGCACCCTTCACGTCTAGCTCGCAGCCTCTCAATGTCACCCCTATGAGCTAGCACGCCTGTTTTTGCAATTTAAAAACAATGAGGAACTTATATGGCATGATTGCTGACGGGATCCATGGCAGTAGACACCAATTACACTACCTACAAAGCCCCAAAGAAACAATTTTCTCCGGCTCTGCGTCTAAGTTCGCGAGAGCCATTAACAACTTTGTCACCGCTATGAGTAGTTGACTATTTGGAGTAGTAATCAACAAAGCAGAACCTAAAAAATGCTAATTTACAGGCATCGCCTAGCTTCTATAAAAAAAGCCTTTTCAAGGGGGGGGGGGCGTAAAGTTTTGAATGAACCGCCGCGCTATTTCTTCAAAAACGAATAAAAAACTAGAGGATCACTGAGAAAAGACCTAGCAAAAGTCTACGGGGATTTTCAAGCACGCCGAAAACGATAGTGAACTCTATTTCTCGGGAAATTTTGATCCTCGTCCGAAAAGGCGAATTTCTAGGATGAGCGTAAAGTTTTGACGCGCACTGTATCTATTCATCCACTCATTCATCGACATAATTACTCATTCATTCATTCGTTGACGTATTCGTTTCTCCATGCATTCATTCATTCACTCATTCATTCATACAATGACTTGCTCAAGCAGTACTAAGCACTACAATTCAATAGAAAGAAGAAAGAATTCCATGAGAAGGCAATGCAGCTCGCGAAAAAGACAAAAATAAGCTTGTCAACAAAAGATGAAGGTCATGGAGACACAACTGTGGACCGGGGAGTTGCAAACAAAATGATTGATTATCGATGGTGTCTTCAAAAATATAGAAAAGAAAATTGAAAGTGGCACACAGTGAGTTGGTTGTCTTCCTCTGATATAAAGCAGTAGCTCACCAGATTTCGAAGCAAACACCTTCATCTGAAAATTATCCTGTCCAAAATTTCAGCGCAAGGAACTATTATATATGTTTATGTTAGCTTCTGAGTACTTTTCAACTTTTCATCAAAGCAGAAACACCACATTTTGATCCAGCGCTTCACCAGTTCGATTCCATGATTTTTGTTGCCATATGTAGAAGATTCAGTGAGAAGCGCGTCGCTAATCAAGTTACTGTTCCAAGAATGCTTCGCTTTCTTTTTTTTGCAGTATTGCACAGCTCTGGAAGGAAAATAATGAAAGCTAAAGAAAAATCCCCCCCCCCCCCGTAAATTTGTGATGACGTCCATTACCGTGCCAGGAGTTGTATCACAACAGGTGGAAAGTTGCTCCAATGTATTCATTCAAATAACTTATGTATACCTACACAGTAAAGGCGTGCCACTNAAAAAACCCCCCCCCCCCCGTAAATTTGTGATGACGTCCATTACCGTGCCAGGAGTTGTATCACAACAGGTGGAAAGTTGCTCCAATGTATTCATTCAAATAACTTATGTATACCTACACAGTAAAGGCGTGCCACTATGAGGCGGAAAGGTAAAAAAAAGTTTTCAGAGACATTGACAGGTGCAGTTTGAGAGTTTACGCATTTCAATCTTCCTACGATGTTTTTTTTTTCAATTTCAATGTGACTTTACTGTGTAGAAGTACATAAATTATTCAAGAGAAATAAGCAAACCTCAATTCATGAATTCAATTTGTTTTGCGTAGTCCTGTACTTTAGCCCTGCACTGGTGTCCACATCACAGCAAGGTAGAGGTAAGTGCACAATCAGTGTTTTACTCGCCGCATAATCATACTCTTCATCATCGTAGTTATGAGATACCTTAGAGGTACCTAACCCTTCCAGCTTGATACTTGGAACGCACCCAATACTCAAGATTAGTGACAATGATTAATGACAGATTAATGACATATTACCTATTATATTAAATTGAGTCGAAAGCTCCTGAATAAATTGACAATATTTTCATTTTTTCTAAAATTTTGAACGATAACTGTGAAATATTTGAAGAATGCCCCATTGACATCGATGGTGTTCTACCAACGTTTAGACAGATCGTAGATGTCCTTCCGCTTGCTGGGTTATCATTTCTAGGAGTCATCACTCCTACATTGTCCAGTAACTTTCGACTCGACCTGTTACATAGGACAGGAGAATGCATTAGACATACATTAGACCTTAAGCAATGAGAATAAAGGATCTAAGGTTTCCAGCATTCTGATTTTCCAGGTCAGGTTCTGCATTGATAATTCACTCAATTATATTACTCGAATTTCCCTTCAACTTAAGTATAGTACCACTCGTACAAGTGCAATTAGGGTTGTACTACTGATAGTATAGCTGTTTAGTGCAGATACTATTTTGAGAATATCTGTTGCTGAGAATGATTTGTTCCTAAAGGACAACACTATGTAGGTGGGTGGCTACGTTTATTTTCCTCACAGATTTGTAGGTATGACGTCATTTTAGCCAGTATCAGGGCTTTAGTAATGGGAATTTGATCAAGATCCGTGCTTTCTTCTGAATTATCTATTACTTATTATTACGTTCGCGAAAAGGTAGCCTACCACGGTCGATATCTACTTAGAATAAATCTATTGCTGACACATCAGAAAAGCAGAGACAGCGTGCATCATTGAGACTATCTGGAGCAAACATGCTAACATCCCCAAGTTTCCCATCGTTAACCCGTCAACACGATAGCTTGGGTAACCCCGATGATGCATCGAGGTCCGGTGTTCGTCATCCTCACTTAACTAGTCTCTTTACCAAAACCCACTAACGTTCTTGCTCCAGCATGACGATGCGCTTCTGATGAACGGGATGGAGAAAGGCGGCCATCGGTTTTTCCCTATTTTATAATACTTAACAATTGGAAATGTAGTTGCAGCAATAAACATATAGCAAAATATTATTTGTAGACTTAATTAAGTGGAGAGTGCCCCGCGGATTCTAATAATTTTGCGCGTTTATGCTAATTTTGCGGTCCGAAATGAAAGGTGCAATCATGGCATTTCGATCATCCACATTGCATCATAAGTTATTATATTATGGACCTTATCCGGAGGGGTGGGACAAACCTGCTATTCATTGTACATGGTATTGCTAGTCAGAATGATTCTGTGCTGCGCACAAGGCACTACCTTTTCACTTTACTTACTTTCTATTTCTTGTGCAGTAATAAACTCCCAGTAACCTCTTACGTCTACTATGCATAAAGGTATTGCAAAGTCCAAGAGTCTCAGAGTCAACAACTGTTTCCAGCCTAGGGCTAGTTGGGTAAGTTGTGCTGGGTTACAGCAAGTGCGGAACTGAGGTCATGCCAGACTAATGAACAAGCCCTAGTTCCGACCCGGGCTGGGATTCATGAACTCAGAACTAAGCGAAACCAAGCTAGCAAACCAACCTTTGTTTTCTACGCCACTCAACGTTATACAGTTTGTATTATAGATTTATCCATTATCCGTTTGCGTGGTCAGTGTTCCATGAATCCTAGCCCTGGAGTCTTTCGCTTGCCTTTTTGATGGACTATTGTTAATCTCCACATTTGTTTACTAACTTATCTACTTATAGCCAGTAGTTCCTTCTGCGCTTTCGGTCACATCGCGGAAAAACGGGTTCAGTGGCCTTTTTGGGACCTTTCAGGTACATTGCCAGAATCAGCGCCTCGAGAAGGTTTGGAATGTGTTACCAGCTCAAACACGAATATGAGGTGGGTTCCTGCCTATAAGGTGAGCGTATGCCGCCACTCATACCTCGGATGACCACGCTTGTTCATTTCCAATGTCTTCTCACTGACTTTTCAAGACCTCCACACTTTAACAACCGAGTGAACAAGTACCGAAGCAAACAAGTAAACGAATAAAACTGTTTAGTCTAGGAGAAGTCTTCTCTTCCTTGTTGTCTATTTGAGCTTTGCTCCCTGATGATATAACCCGTTCTGCGTTCGAGTTCGTCAAGATCGAGCTCACTTCACTGAGCAAATCAAATAAGCCGTCATGAGCCGAGCTCATTTTGCCTCCATTCGGAAAGTGAGTACGAGCAGAAGACGAGGAAAAAACTGCTGCGTGATAAGCCTAGAAGACGAATTCGTTGGTTTTGACCTTACGTTATGCGCAGGTGTAAATACAGAATTATTTATTTGTGGTGAGCCAACAAGCGCCACAACACATAACGAACACGAAAGTCATAGCCTGGAATAAGATTCCGATGCTCAATGTTCATAGTTCATCCATTTGACAGCAGCAACCTGATCCACTGTAATTTTCACAGCATATAAATAACTCTTCTGCTTGTTAGTAGTTTTTCTTCGCCTGGATGAATTGTTGAGCGGATGCTTATAGTGTCTCATGAATCACATCTATATTGAGGATATATTTTAATAGAAGAGAACTTAGAACTACTACACTAAAGCACATACTCTCCGGAAATTATGAGCAATTGTCGGTGGAGGAGGTGCTTGCGGTGACGGCATTGCCACGCCCACGAGAATTGGTGCGTTGGCAGTATGAGTTCTCGCTACTTCTACTGTGCTTTGAACCGATGCATATCGCTCAGCCGCTCATCAGAATTCTAGCCTTTTCCGGAAATTAATTTCTCACTTTGAGAACCTGGTCACGTCCCTAATAACAAGACCGTGTGCCTCACTCCAAAATTTTTTAAAAGGTTTTTGCAAGAAAAAAAAAACCTTAGAAGACGCTGATCACAGCGGTACACATGATCCCTCACAAAGTGGCATGCAATCCGTTTCTAAGACCATCCTTTTGTGGAGAATTCAGTATCCTCACAGAGCTCTACGGCTGAAGATATCCACCATTAGCCGCGACGCTTCTTTGTGGCAGATGTTCCAACGTGAGCCACGAATTCTCCACGAAGAACAGCCTCGAAAACCGCGTTCTAGGCATTTGTTATAGATTATTTGTACCTTTGTGATCAGCGTCTCCTGAACTTTCTTTCCTTTCAAAAATCTCAAAATCTCTAATTTTTGGGTGAAGGCGCTTCTACGGCAGCAGACGCATTGGTGTGTCAGTAATAATACAAAAAATGTTCCTACGAAGTGTGTAGTAGTTACTTGTAATTAGTGTAAATCATTAGCATTAGCACTATTAACTGTTTACAGGTATAAATAACGGTGAACATAGGAGACATTGTAAGAGAGAGAGAGAGAGGGATCTAACGACCTCAATACATATTTTCGCCACGACTTGAGATTCTGCACAGTATTCAGACAGACGTAGTGGCCTCTCTGATTCTGGATGCACTCATGAGGTTACCCATGTTGACGCCCGTGTTAACGATGGATAAATTTGGTATGCATTAACACTTTTACCCTAGGTAATCTCGAAGTCGCATGTTGCTTCAGGTGTTCTGAAGCTGCTAGTGTCTATCAAGGTCAGAGAAAAGCCAACAACCATACTACATATATAGATCACTTATGACCTTTCTTGTATGAAGTACTGGTGACTACATATTATCTAGAAGACTGTAAACACTTCAATAAAGCCTCAGGGCTGAACTGCGGCGTTGACACACCTCCCCCCACCCCCCCC
>JARK01001445.1:409869-431812 GCA_000688135.1 Ancylostoma ceylanicum | reverse complement strand
CCCCCCCAGCCCCCCTTCACAGAGTGAGCAAAGACCTATTCCTTCAGCTTTTTATAGCTTGCTCTCGGCGGAATGGAAAAGCACTCATGTAAGATTACTTTGGAATATGCATTTGAAATTCTAGGCTAATGGAGATTTTTATGAGATTTAATAAGACTAAGAGCGATTCTCGGAATCTTATAGCAGAAGGGATGCTTGCATTGAAAAGTAGCTTTCCGCACGGAGTTGAGTACATTTTTTCATTCATGTTCACGTCACCGGCTTCGAAAATTGTGCTAATCCCATGTACTGAGAGTCTTTGCAAAAGTAGTAACTTATTCAAAACAAGCTGTGACCGCTGCGGGATGGAAATCGTCAAAAGCAGAGTGCTCATGCGAGGTAAGCGCCCAGGTAGCTAGACACCTGAGGAGCTCTTTCCCTATTAGTTATGAGTTCAAGGAGTCGAAAACTTTGTAAAAAGTGTATCTCAATGAACGGAACAAATCCGCTTTCCTCACATTCCTTTACAAACCATAACGAAATAGATTCGCCTTCATCTGTGAAACATTCCGCTTTTCCTCTCACAGTTACTTCCCAATCATCCCTGGTTTCGAAGTAGTCATTTTCACATACGTAATTCAATAGTTTTCCTCCTTTTGAATTTTTATTTCTTTTCTTTTCCGGACGCGAAAAATTCCGGGCAGCACCCCCGGAATTTTTCGCGTCCGAAATTTCAATCGTTTCGGAACCTTGCTGATTGCCAAAACAATTCTGTGAAAGACAGCAGTATGGAAAACGTTATCATTTCTACGATATACAGTCATTCTCAAAAAGATAGACGGATTGCGCGTGCGGTTTCTTAGCGTAGCGGCTGCAGAATGGTGGCGGGACCTACTCGACCCTCTCACTTAGAGCATGCTCTCTCCACATCCCCCGTTTAGCTCCCGTAGCGATGATGCAGTTGCGCAATCAATCTATCTTTTTGAGAAGGACTATAACTCGGTGATCATGGATCCGCTGGATCTGCGTTGGGGTCGTTCGGTCGAGTTGTGCGGTAGTGGAAGGTTCGAGCTTTGGTTGACACTCACGTCTTCTTCGGGCATTTCGATCCTTTTTCTTACTACTCAGTCCTTCTATTTCGTGCTGCTCAGCACAAGGGATTCCCTCCTTGTTATGTTGCGAAAAAAACCTACCTTGTAACGACTGATTTCTGCCAGAATCTCATTTTCAAAATTTTCGCGGTTTTTAAACCGTTCTAGGACCCGTTGCTGCATCATTCACATCTAGATTGGTCAGGCCACCTCTTTCAAAAGTTGTTCTCTCATGTACACTGGAATGGCCGCAAAATATTGCCAAGAACCAATTTCGCTAGCCGAACAGCTGACAAAAAAGACGTCAGTACCGACTTTTTTTGGGTCGGTACCCATCTAGCAGGTCGCGCAACTCGGCCTAACCTGCTGAAAAGCGATGACTGAGTAGGTTCCAGAAAACGGTGGTTTTGAAGGTTTCGACTGTTTTGAGCACTTTAACAGTGATAAACGCATGCGATTGCTCCCAATTGGGTCGAAATCTAGAGATCAAAGATTTCCGTGAGTGCTGCCTTTATTTATTTATTTATTGATTTGTACACCAGCAAAGGTGCGCCAACAAAAAAAAAGATCAGTAGCACCGCAAGACTGCACTAACTAGAAAATGTGGCCAATCGAATGGTAAAGATGCGGCGGGCAAAAGGGATTCATCCGTTAGGTCAGCCTGATGACACGACCAACCCCAAGGCTCAAGTCCATGTACGAACGCACACCAGCGCGTACACAATCGTAGCTGCAGTTCACCCAGAGTGCAATAAATACATCGTTTTCGAAAACTATTCCATATTCACCATATGGGGATACTCTTTCTTCATGCAGACAATGTTATAAGAGAATGCGCAAGCCCATTACTCAATGTACGAGCATTGTTTTGTGCGTTGCATTGTGCATTACACCTACGTAGTTATTCTGACGACACGACAAGTCACCGTCGTTTGTTGTGGTCAGGCTGTTGCCCTATCCAGACGAAATTCTCCAAGTTCCGTGTTACTTATTAGGTTACTAATTAGTACTCACTAAGCTTTCTCAGTACGCATTTCAACACAATATTATAGACTGGAGTGTCACTGTCTCGTGACTGAATGACTGCCTCCGGCATGACTAAACACTGCATAACTTCACATCGAAATAGAGATAACTTTAACCACGTCAAAAATTTCTTTCCGGTAGTTGATAGAAAAGTTTCTTCCAGCTCTGCTGTTCACGCTAAAGCTGCACTGATTCAAGAAAATACTGAGAACAAGGTGGGCGATCGTGCATTAAACGCAATAAACTAACCAGCTGTGCACAGAACCCTTCCTAATCAGGACCAGCTCGTATCCTTGCGCGTTGCTGTTTGCGCTTCACATTGAAGCTTTCTAGCCCTAGTCATCCTATAGTACGTAGAGAGCGGTCCAGAACTTTTGGTGACTACCACTGGCCCTACATATCAGCGGAACACTCGTCCGCGCTTTGGACGCATAAGAAATACCGCCATCATTTTCTGCGTTTCCTGCGTTGTGTACACTATTTCATCAGGCGAAGTCTACAACACCGGAAATTTTCTTGCGTGCTGCCCTAATGGTGAACTTATTGATAAAATTATTTCCCAACCTTCTGATAGGTGCCCCGTTGTTGGGCAAAATTCATATAAGTCTACCCTTAAAGCGCTAATATTTTCTTCGTACAAAAATTTACATACACATTTCACCTTGTGTTCTCTTATTTGTTTCCGCTTGGTCACGGTCTCCCCATACCTGATACACAGTGAACTCCAAACGGTCGTGGACAAGGGGCGGGAGCGGCTGCACCTCACGAGGCAGCGGGAAATTACGTCGTATCGGTTTCCCTCCGTGTCTCTGCCCAGCAGGCCCGCTGCCACGGTGCAGCAGACAACCAGGGTGCCTGCGCCGCGGTTCCGCGCCTTGTCTACGACCGTTTGGGGTTCACTGTACAAATGCCTGCTGAGAAACTATCTACTCCGGGTCAATAGGAAATCTGCAGGCTTCCAGGAAGAACCCCCAACTGGATAACAAGTTTGGTCCGTTGGAGTTGCTGATGGAATTGAGCTCTCTCATGTTGGGAGATCATTTCATGCCGGCTTGTTGAATGTTTTCACCGACTGCTTCTGCCATGCGTCTACGATAATGACATTAGACTTTTCAGTGATGTCTGGTGACTGTTTTCTTTGAGAAGAGCAACCAACCGTTTTTAATTGAACTTAACTGGGCGTAAACACTAAGGGGAGGCGAAAACACTACTCCCCTTTCAACAACATTCGTGGATATCGTTTGTGTTGTACCCCACTAGCAGGAAGTCAAGTACAAATTTCTACTATTTCAAAGTCTACACTGAGAGAGGCAGCAAAATTTCCGCCTTCATGGCTGCTACCATCCTTTTCGAAACCAGTAAGTGACCCAGAATCACTTATGAAATTCGAAGGCTTCTTTTTTCAAGCAGTTCTCTTAAGTGACAGCGCCTTGCTATGCTTATGCCCTGGCTAGATCATCCTCACAGATAAAGAGATTTCCCCATAGAAAACATTTAAAACATTGTTTCCGAGAAGATTCATAGAAGTTCGCCAAATCCTTACGCACCGGCTTAGTCCCTCTCTCTCTGGAAAAAATAACGACCGAGAAAAGGAACAGAAACTATTCCTTCGCTCTGCATGTGCCCTCTACTGGCGGTTTCGCGCCCACTCTCGTCATCACAGCGTTTATCTCGAAGAATTTCTGATCACGGCTGGACGAGGAAGCAGTGTAAGCTTCGGCTCTTCACCCGTGAAAGTGCCAAGCATTGCCGTAAATTGGCTCGGAGTCCATGCCGATCGCGACATACGAGCCGGCCGATTAGCGTTCTCCGATCTAATGGGTTAATTTGACGAGTGGTTGCTGTGACGCCGCATCCAACCAAATCATCTAACTCCAATTCGGAAAGTGTGCAGCTGTACTGTTTCTCTTTCAGTTTCTCATTCAGTCACTTAGTCAGCTGATCTTTGTTAAAAGTCTGATTCTTTAAAGGGAATTTAGAGAAGTCTTCTCTTTAGTATGCAGGCAATGGAAAGCGAAATATGAATTTGTAACATAACTTTCCGCTGTTTCCAAATTTTCAACAAAGAAGTCTTATTAAGACATTCGCGACAACGCAGATTCTGCGCGCCGCCATTTGGGACACACGCGCTTTTGCACAACTGGGACCCGTGCTCGACCGGTTTATAGTGTCCTTTCATCGTTTTTTTTTTCGGTGCGCCTCTGGGGCGCTTGCCAGTAACCTCCATCTCCATGGCCTGCCGAGTAGGAGTAGTGGTGATCTTCTCATAACATATCCGAACCACGGCAACATCTGTGGTCGCAGTTTTTGCTGTACGAGGGTCGTCTGCATCAGTGCTCTTATGTCTTCATGGCGCACCTTACCACGTCGTGCAAGTCCACATGCCCATCTAAGCATGCGCATCTCCTCCGTGTTCAACATTCTTTCGTGCATCTTCGACACTGGCCAGCACTCACTACCGTACATCATTGCCGGCCTCAAAATGATGTATTCACCGCAATAGTCGCTCGATATCTACCGATTTTACAGCCGACTCTNCCCAAGGGGGGGGGGGGGGTCTTCTTCTGCAAATTCTGTTCCTAAAAGCTTCCCAACTCTCATCCACATTTCGAATACCCTACTGTTTGGCTCTATAATTAAGGGTCCCCAAGATGCCTGGGTTTATGCTATAAAAATATCCAAAGAAATCTCTAAATACAAGAAACCAGATCAGTAAGGCTTCTTTGGACCTCACGACCTGCCGGCCAGAATGAAAAAGGACTTGGGAGTACTTTTTCATGACCGGTCTGCGTCTCTAGCCTCATAAAACTATTTTCGCGACTATGTCTGATTAGATAATCACGGTCTCAGTTCGGTTACCGTGAGGTCGAGACCAGAGTGAGACCTCAAGGTCACCTGTCGGTCACTTCGAGGTCTCATTTCTTCTACAATAGATTTGTGAGAAGAGGTAACCTCCGACGGTTACTTCACGGTTACCTCGCGCTCTCGACTAAATTACTAACACCTGCGATTTTTTCTTGTAAACATGAAGGTGAGAATCAAAATTGTCTCTGGCAGCATTGGTAGAGAAGGAAAATAGCTGCAAAACCCATTCAGTGCAATTGTTACTGCTTATGGAAAATAGTGGTTTCTGTCCTCATGAAAAACTGCACGAACTTATTCCCCAACCCAATGCTTTGTCGCCTCGCACACTTCATGTTGGAAAACCCGACCTCACTTCTCTGATGTTGAATGGCAATACATTTAGCGAGGTTTGTTTGGCAACCTCGCAGACGAGCTCGCAAACTAGCCAGGCAAAGGAACCCCGTCAAATATATTGCCAAACACGAAGTCCCGTAAAATGTATCGCCAAACAAACCCCGTAAAATGTATCGCCAAGCAAACCTCGTAAAATGTATCGCCAAACAAACCCCGTAAAATGTATCGCCAATCAAGGAGTCCCGTAAAATGTATCGCCAAACAAACCTCGCCTTTTGTATCGCCAAACAAGCTTGAATGCGCAAGAATTCTGATAACACCGGGAACCGTACCGTGATTCTGAGAATGGGAGTCCGCTGCCTTACCAACTGCGCCATCCGAGCTGACACCAATGATGATTGAATCACCCGCTAAGAGTGAAATGAACATATTAACCCGTAAAATGTATCGCCAAACAAGAAGTCCCGTAAAATGTATTGCCAAACAACAAGTCCCGTANGGAGTCCCGTAAAATGTATCGCCAAACAAACCTCGCCTTTTGTATCGCCAAACAAGCTTGAATGCGCAAGAATTCTGATAACACCGGGAACCGTACCGTGGCTCTGAGAATGGGAGTCCGCTGCCTTACCAACTGCGCCATCCGAGCCGACACCGATGATGATCGAATCACCCGCTGAGAATGAAATGAACATATCAACCCGTAAAATGTATCGCCAAGCAAGAAGTCCCGTAAAATGTATTGCCAAGCAAGAAGTCCCGTAAACTGTCTTGCCAAACACACTGTCTTGCCATTTGTATCGCCAAACACCCGTAAACTGTATCGCCAAACACATTCTCTTGCCATTTGTATCGCCAAACACCCGTAAACTGTCTTGCCACACAAACCTTGCCATTTGTATCACCAAACACCCGTAAAATGTATCGCCAAACACATTGTCCTGCCATTTGTATCGCCAAACAGGCTCTTCACTCATTCTCCCGTAAAATGTACTGCTAAGCAAAATTTTCTCCCGTAAACTGTCTTGCCAAACACGAAGTCCCGTAAAATGTATTGCCATTTAACATCAGAGGAAGTTGGATTCGGCCAATTTAGAAAACGCTGGAGATGACTGATATTGTCAAATCTGCTCTCGCACAGTAGGCATTCTTAGGATTTGGTAGGATGGTGCTATCCCGGAGCCTCATCTAGTATGGTAGTTTTTCCGTGTTGTGGTCGTGAACGTTGTAGACTCCTGTTTGATGTTTTTATTGGCAAGCTTTCGGTGCTATAACACCGTCCTCAGGCCTACAATATAAATCAATACAAATCAACATATCTACTAACACTCATACAATGACGTTAAGAACGGGGTAGAGTGAGTAGACTAACCAGGCTGAGTGAGCAGGATGACAAACAGCTCAACAGTAAGTCAGTAGAACAATGAGAGCTACAGAGACTGGGACATCAATGACATGGTCACAATCACGACCGCTCTGCGTGATATGGTCACAATCACGACCGCTCTACGTGATAAGCCTAAGGGTATCCAAAAGCTCATCTCTATTGTTTATCTCGGGCGCGAGTCGCTTTATCTCCAGAGCCTCAAGTAGCTTCCTTTCCAAGGGACTTCTTAGTGAGCTACTAGTCTACTCACTCTACCCCGTTCTTAACGTCATTGTATGAGTGTTAGTAGATATGTTGATTTGTATTGATTTATATTGTAGGCCTGAGGACGGTGTTATAGCACCGAAAACTTGCCAATAAAAACATCAAACAGGAGTCTACAACGTTCACGACCACAACACGGAAAAACTATTATTCTTAGGATTTGACTACTGGCGTGCTGGTAATTTGAGACTTGTGCTGTATAATTCGCTATTCAGGATTACTTTGAAAGTATGAAGCCCTTGCTTATACCTCAAGTGGCTTCCTCACCCAATTTCCTAGCGTCCCGTAGGGGGATTAGTCTAAACGATGTCGAAGCACGAAGACTTCCGTGAGTACTGCCTCTAAGGAGCAATGTGCTCACAATCTGACGACTGGGATCAAAAATTTACCTCGATACACTTCCGGCATGGCTGTCTCTTTGGAAGGCGGAATCTAATGAAAATTGCGTTCTCCACGCCCAAACCACACGTACGCAGTAGCATCAGAACCGGCAACAGCCTGCAGAAGCTTCCAGAAGCATCATTCCACCATAATCTTTTCTTAGGCGATTTTATATTTCTCCAGCGTCTTTCCGTCATATAATGCCACTGAAAAGTAAAAGCTCGAAGGACAAAAGCACTGCGATATTGAATCAGATGCCCCTTCTCGTATTGCAGTGAGTCGGAGCTGTTGTGGGGCGCAATTCTGGCTCCAACTGTCATAAATTCGTTAGCAATAGTTCCTTTGAAAATTCAGAGTCATGGCGTTTCGGAGGTTGGAGGTATCAGAAGTCATTTTGCAGGTCTTTTCCTCTCTAAATCTAGCTCTTCGAACCCAGTATTGCAGATTGTAGCAGACTGCGATTTTTTATATCCTAAAACGAGCATTTGTGTCATTTTACTTCTTGTTTTTCTTGCTTTTACTGTATACAAAAAAGATTCGTTGTTTTGATAATCATTCTCAGCCCACCATTCTGCAACCGAAGTCCTACTAGAAAATGAGATTATTATTGGTGGTGCCCTGATTTTTCATTCCTACATCGTATCCCACCCAATTAAGACGGAGTATTCATTGCTCACGTCATTTTCCCGAGTTTCGAAGGGTAACTTTTCTCAGTTCTTAACCTCTTCCTCATTTTTTGTTCCTTGACTTTTTCTTGACTCGTTACTCGCTATCTCTGGTGTCGTCCACTTGAAAGACCAGTACTCTCCACAAATATTTTTTTAGAAAATATAACAAGATTTTCAGATGAGGTTCTCCATTCGCACTTTTTTTGCCGTTCTTCTGATGATTGTCTCAGCTGCAGCTTATTTGAGTGAGTTCTTAACTATCTAGAATATTTGGAATCACAAAGAAAAACTGGACTCGAGTTGCCAAGGTGTCACAGCATTATAAAATCAAACTTGCCCAATTAAAACTCAACATTTGAATTTAAAGAATTGAGAGTTCGTGCACTCTTTATGCACACCTCTCGCGCAATATATACTATAATATTGAAGAACTTTTCCTCTAATTCTCACGTTTCTGAAACGTGAAACACAATGCAGTTGCTACCTTCTTCAAAAAGGACAAGGGGCATGCAAAATTGCGATCTCTTCAGTCCATCTTTATGAACTTGTTAAAAGGCGATCTACTGCAAAATAAAACCAGTGGATGGAACCGTGGTCGGAGTCTTGAGAACCCTTAGTCTCATCTGAGGTATGCTAACAGATTTTAGCATGAAACTTTCATGAAATGATTCAGCATGAAATTTTAATTATTTTCACTGTGCCACGATTTCGCCGCCGCTTCGGACGGAATCCCTAAAAATAAGAAATGGAAAAAAGTGTGGCGGTTTAAGATGAAATTGGTAGCCAAATCGCTCACTGATAGCATACTCAGTTATTTAAATATTCCAAGACCTGATTGAATTCTCGAAACACTATTTCAACGAATTTATGAAGATAGAACAAAAGGAACGGAACTTCTCTTACCAAGTATACTTCTTTGAAGAGGTAAGCGATGGTATTTCCTGTATCATTGCAGACCGGTGCAACGGGATATTTTACATTTCAAGAAAAGCAATTCAAAAAAAAATTGTTCAAGATCTTGCATAGAGACATGTTTCTTCAATTTCTATCCCGGCCAAAAGTAATACCCTTAAAAATGGTGATCTTTGAAAATCGGCATTAAAAACAACCACTCTGATTCCCAAGTGGATTAACGTAAAAAGATACACTCCAGATGAACGGCTCCACTATGACGCTATTTATCCGAACAGAGGTTCATTTTCGTTGCAGAGGAATGTTAAACCAGAGTGACAAGGCTAGGCAAGCAAATTGACAAACAACACAGCAAGCAACTCGGTCGCACTCCCAGAACTAGGTCTCGAAAACGGATGTTGTCCCGATATTTTCGCACGGAACCACCAGTGCCTGACGCAGGGGAGGGGGAGGGGGGCGCCAAATTTCTGAAATTACTTTACAATACATGTAAAAATCTTGTATTAGTTCATTTTCATTTGTTCATTTTTATTATTTTTTGCGTGTTGATTATTTATTATTTATTACTGAAATGGGTATTTTTATTAATTTTATTTCCCGCCTGGGTCCCCAAAACGGCGGAGACCCCAATTTTTTTCCCACGTCCCCCCCTCCTGCCATTGTAGTCCTACTTTAGAAATACAGTTAGCACTAGTCACAGGCTGCTCCGTTGGTTTTGCTAGGTGGCGATCTAAGTCGACCGACATTGAGCTTCGTGTTCGGGTGTGTCCTATAATTATGAAACGCACTGTATTAGCAAGACGACTGTCAACGGAAGACATGGGTCTCGCCATGATCACCCTGAAAACCCCGAAAACACTGTCTACGTCTCTCATTCCCATGAATATCAATGGTAGTTTATCAATAGTATTCATTCACCATCCTTTATTCGTCAGCTCGTCAAGACTACTACTGTTAATGACTTCAGCTGCGAAAATGGATGCACCTTAGACAACAGGTTCGGGAATCTTCGCGCTCTAATGGTTTTTTCAAATTGGATTTCAACTATATTAACTTCTCAATTATTTGGTCAATGTCTTTGAGAGGGATGCTCGCAGGATTTGAAAGGAAATTGCAAAAAATCGGAGCCTAACACTAATTAGAGTCATTATTTAGGTCGTCAAATGAGACTAGACATGGAGAGCGCTCGTGAATCTCGATCTGCTCCCGATTTCGACCAGCAATACGCCAACAACTTCTACAGAGGTAGCACTACAATCCTCATTGTGTAAACCACTCGCGAAAAAAGAGACGAAAATTAGTGTTTTCATGGAATTGTACGAAGGCGAAAGAATTTCCGGTTAGAAAGTGAAAAGCCACAAAATATCAGTAACTCAACTCTTTTTCAGGTTATGGTTCCGACGCGCGATTTGGTCCTGGTCCAGAATACAATCAAGAAGGCCGTTATTGGTGAATAAGCGCAATTTTGCTATTGTTCACAGTCAGCTACACTCAGATAAATAATATTGTTCGTTCATGAATTCGTCTCTTACTGCGGCATCAATAAACTGTTAGATTCATAGTCTATTTCCTTCATTATAGAGAAGTTGTGACACTTTCCGTGACAATGTGAATGCTCGACTTTCTTTGAATCTTGGCATTGCCTGCACCAGCTCTGATGGAGTACCTTCAGCAATCAACCAAGCAGCAATCAACCAGGAACATTTCTTTATTCCGGCTAGCGCTTCGGCGTCGTTGCCTTAGTCAGAGCCTGAGAAAATCAAAAGGAAATACAACTCATTCCCTTGAAGGCAGTGTCCAGGCAGAATCGTCACTATTAGTACCCAAAGCCAATCTAGTGCACACTTCGCCCCATTGATGATTTCGTGAGAGCAGATCAAAGCTGAGCTGGTCAAGACATGTTTCCGTGTCTGACAGTCTGGTCCCTCTCCATTCCGTCATATAGGGATGACACTATTCCCAAAATGGGTCAGCTTGTTAAACACGTATTCTTGAGTTTGACACGTATTGCAATCGATACCGCCCTAGAATTTCGACTGCAATTGGGGAAAAATGCTGCCTACTGGTAAACTTACAAACGAAAAGAGTACAATGGAAATGTAAATGATCCTCAGGATGTCTTCGAGTTTATGATCAACAGTAATCACCTAGATTTCTAAAATGTAGAAGGTCAAGGAGCCTCGTTGCCACCTTTTCATTCTTGGTCGGACAACTCGTTCACATCGCAACTTCCAACCTTCTAAAAACCACGAAGGGCCATTATGCGTCAAGATGACAAGCCGCGCTGCACTATGTGGCGCTATCCATGGCGCATATGATTGGATGACAGGCTGCCACATACTTGAGAGTGTAATTCCACCTCGGAATCTTTTCTAAGATTCTGAAATGAGAAGAATTTCTTGTAGTTGTTGACTAGAATATTGTATTTGGTTCTGTGCGAAAATATCGGGAGAAAATCCGTTTTCGAGACATGCTGTGTTGTTTAGCAACTTCCTCGCCTAGCCATGTCAGTCTGGTTGAACATTCCTCTGTAACATCATTGTTTTACCAGTGCTAGAGAGGGTGTGTAGCTGTTTTTTTCGCAACCATATGCCGTCTCTTCATACTTACATGGATGAAGAGGTCAGTTCGGATAAATAGCTTCATAGTGGAGCCGTTCATCTGGAGTGTATCTTTTCATCCGAATTCAGTTAAGAATCAGAATGGTTGTTTTCATTGCCAGTTTTCAAAGGTCACTATTTTAAAGGTATTATTTTTGGCCAAAATAGAAAATTGAAGAAACATGTCTCTAGGCAACATTTTGAACAGTTTTTTGAATTGCTTTTTTCGAAGTGTGAAATATCCCGTTGTACCACAGTCCGCAATGATACATGCAGTGCCAGCCTCTCAAAAAGTGGATTTGGTGTGAAAAGTTGAGTTCTTTTCGTTCCATCCCGATGAATTCGTTGAAATGCAGTGTATCGAAAATCAAATCAGGTCTTGGAAAGTTTAAATGACTGAGTATCCTACCTGTGAACGATATGGCTACCAATTTCATGTTAAACCACCAAACTTTTTCCATTTCTTATTTGTAGGGATTCCGTTGCAAATGTCCCTACTCGGTGATCGAAGCGATGTGCACCAAAATTGTGGCAAATTGACAATACTCAAAATTTCGTGCTGAGGCTAAAATCTGTTAGCAACATGGGACTAATGTCTTTTAAAATTTCGATTACGGTTTCTCCCATTGGTTTTATTTTCCAGTACATTGCGTTTCAACAAGTTTATAAGGATGGAACGAAGAGCCGCACACAATACCATCACGTTTTTGTATTAACATAATCGCTTCATTGCACAATTTTGCAAATTACCACATCGTGAAACTCATAAACATCAACACACAATAATTTCTGTGCAAAATATGTAGAACATCCTCTTCAATCGCTGGGCCCTTTGAACCAAACTGTAAAATATCCTGTTCATTTTCCAAGTCCCTTGAACCAATCGCCGATCTTGGTGAAAACGCTCTTCTCTGCAAAACCCCTCAATTGAAGAACACAGAAGGTTTGCTCACTGGGCCAATGGCACTTGGAAACGATACAAACCTCCTTCTTGTCCTTGTACAACGTCGCCGACGGCTTTTGCTCCTTCATGAGCGCCTAAATGGTTTGTTCTTTAGTGCATTACGTTTAGTTTTTGGGGAGCATGTAGGGGAGAAATGGCGGTCGAGGAATCAGTTGATATGGGTTATGAGTGGATCAAGATGTTTGGGTGTGGACATAGCCAAGGTAGGCCATACTATAAGAAGGTCAATGATCAACTTCTAAGTAAGTTGGGACAATGAATCGAGTGATGAAAAATAAAAAAAAATAATGAGAATTCTCCAATAGAAATTAACTTTTTAAATGATAATCAGTGAGAACTAAGAAAGTGAATCGCCAGATATCCTAGATTGTAGGGTTGTCGTCTGAGGTGCAGGATTGCGGGGAAGAAAAAACTGTGTGCCTGCCAATTTGAAAAATTTACTCAAAAATTTATCCCTTGAGAATCCCTTAGAAAATTTTCGTAATGTTGGTTCTGGAGAGTCCATGAATTTTGTAACTTTCCTCTTAGCTAGCCTTTCTGGATCTGTAGATCTCCACACACTTTTGCTCACAGGCATATCCACAAGAACCCTTGGAAATTCTCTCAACAAGGCAAGGATACTTGATCGGTATGGACATTCATACCGTTTTTTATGTATATTGTCTTAAACAGCTTGCACCGCCGATCTAAGATCCATTTTTAGGATTCTCCAAACTGCTCTATTCGATGAATTATGCCTATTTTTGCATGTCGTGAACATGGCGGTCGTAGCAGGCCATTCTTCATTTGTCGCTCGATTATGAGAAATTGTATATTCTGACCGTTTTATTCTGTGTTACTTTGTTATTTTCCGAAAAGACTGGAGTCGTACGGTGCGTGCGTGCCTGAAGAACGAGAGATTCACTTTGCCAACTTGATCCTATTAGGTGCACCAACATTGAAGGCAAGGTTCGGCCAAAATCTTGCCCATCCAGGTTTTTTGTTCCTTGGAGTCCAAACCATATGTGTAGCACGTAATTCAAGTTCGAGAGCTGGATGTAAGCTCTATCGCAAGATATGGGACAGAATGTCCGAAGATTACGGTAGCCTTGGGAAAACATGCTCCAGTTCACAGAGGTACTCTCGTGCTGAATGAACAGTGACGGATGGTGCGCATAGATGCATACATCTTAACGAACGCTTCCTGAACCATCTTCAGCACTATGTGCAGACCTTAGGAAGTAAATTTTCTCCTACGACGCCACAATAGACAACATGTGCGCGCGCCGTGTAGCTTTTTTTGACAGCACGTAGTATGCAACCAGGCAAACGTCATACTATAATTGTTCAATGGAAACCGTTCCTTGGTGGACTTTTTCAGGGATTTTTCGATTGTTTCCGTCGTAAACGTCGCAGTAGGCGACAAATCCAATAGAAATCCGGGAGACGAAATTTTGCCCGGACCTTGCCTTTAATGCTTGGTCATACGTGACCAACAGAAAATGGTATAACTCATCAGAAAAAATAGGTGGGGGATTTTTGCAAGCGGATTTGAAATTAGTCTCGCATGTTGCACAAGCCAGTAAACAACATGCTGTACATGGCCTTACTAACCAAGTATCCTTCCCTTGTAAGCACCATCAGGACACGAAGGTTCAAAATTCTGCCCCAATCGAGTACAAACCTTGTTCCACTCCTTGGCGCACTCCTTGAAATGCGTCTACAGAGACATTAACTGGAAAGATAAGTTTGTATATGGTCAAAGTTTCGAGCGGTTCCAGAGATTCCCACCTGCGCTCTCCCCTCCTCGTTTTACTGTGTCTACTGCTCCTTCTGCCCAGTTTTTGACCTCACCAGCCATCTGCTCACCATGTTCAGCAACATTCCCAGCTGAATAAATATTTAAAAATTTTCTTCTCAGCTTTGAAAAAAATGTTAGCCCTACCCGCTCCTTTCAGGGTATTGCCAAGCTCTCCTGCTTTTTCTTTCGTTGTGTTCCCTAAAAAAAAGAAGTGTTTATAGTATGGAATGGCATCAGAACGAAATTGATTGATCACTCACAAGCTTGTTCAGCAGTGTGACCAACATCTTTACTTGCGTTTGAGAGAAAATGTCCAACATCTTTGACTGAAACACCATGATGAACAATGGAATAATTCTGTGAATAAGCTGAAGCTTCATAAAATCAGTCATGCTAGGACTGTTTAAAAACATTTCAACCCCCACCTGCATTCTCAGCCCAGCTTAAGCTGCTCTGACCTGCTGACTGTAGTCCAGTCACGATGCTTTCATCAGGACGAGCCTGCAAACACCCCTTTTTTGATGTAAGCCTGATTTCAGATTCTATGGATAGATCAAAAAGTCCAGAATTAGTTTGATAACTTCATCCAACTTCATTTGTAAGACTATTTTTCTTTTGTCCCAGTTGTTTGTACAGATACGTAATTAACAAAGGCTGAGCTAGCAAAATCTATTTTGAAAAACAAATTGATAGAAGATATGGAACAAATTTTTGTTCAGGACCCAGGGATTAGATTGCTCTGTTGTACAAGGAATTTTTCCCTTTCCCAGAGCAACCGTGGTCCGGCTCCGTCGTCTTCACCGTTCACAAGCTCTATAATCTTACGTGGAATCAGATTAACACTAAGGAGCGGATCGGAGACCATTGCAAAGGTCCAGCCGTGATTCTTTTTCCTGCGAGAGGTACTATACGCCCTCGTTTCCGGCGTCAACTGATGCAGAACTGAGGAAGGAATTATGTGTAATAAAATCAGAATTCAAGCCTAATGACTTCACGAATCTGACTGTCGACCTCATATAAGAAAATCAGAAATACGCAACTGGTATGGTTTCATGAACTTTGTGGAAAGAATCCTCATCGAACTCATCATCTCAGACTACTCCAACTTGCAATGATTTTACAGAAAAGTTTTACATAGGATCTCACACGTCAGGTTCAAAAAGACCGCCCTCAACCTCAATACAAACTTCCGATCTCTTCCAGGAAATTTTGAGGACGCACACAATCGTTCCCGGGGACTATTTTCATCCCATGTTCTTCGCAGTGTCTTGTGTTTAGAAGAGCAGACATATAGCTCCAAGATAGACCACGAAGCAAAATCCAAAAGATTGAGGTTGGGCATGTTCAGCGGCAAAACAGCCTTCGTTCAGAAAACAGGAAAACTGGTCTCCCATTATTCCAGTGCCTTCACTGCGCCATGAGCTGGTACAAAATTTTGGTGGGATATCCAGTTAATGTCCTCAGTGTCTCCTCTGACCCAAGGGATCACCACTTCCTCCAAGAGAATATGAGTCAACGTCTCAAGACTAAGTCCTAGCCGCTGACTCAAGTCCGCGAAATCAAGCTTTCAGAGCGCATTATCCTACTAAATACTGCAAGTTCATGAAGACAGCGAAAGTCCTTATTAACACACAGTATTGTTGATATATGTAGTAGCACAGTCGAAATGATAGCTGTGAGAGAAACATAAGAAGTGTTTGCGCTCATTTAATAGGTTCTCATTTCTTGTTAGTATCCAGTTCTTAGTTTTCATATAAAGTTCATGCACGCAACGAAAACAATGAAAACGTGAATATGAAACACGTGTTTATAATTCTACAAATTTCCAGAGATTATTGCTTTTATAGACAAGCCTTTTCGGGGGCGTACGGCTCGTCTTGGCTTTTTTTCTGGTATTTTTTCCAGGTCAGGATCATTGACTTCGAAGCCATCTTGAGATGCTCATTCTAATGATATAAAAGTGTTTTGGACTTACTTTTTATATAACTGGCAAAAAGGCTGACCTTCGCGTATTTGTCATCACTTTGCCAACGACTACCGACATTATTGTATACCATTTTTGCTTCATGGTCTTGAGAAGAAAATGAAAAAATGGAAAAGGATGAATACCGCACTACCCAAACCGTGAATTTCTGCCCAGTAGTTGAGGGCGTTACCCATTCGGTAACTCACATCATCACAAAAAAAAAAGAATGTGCAAACCTGCAAAGTGATAAAAATGTGAGAGCGCGAGTGCATATATTAAGTGCAAACTGTAGCACCATGTTAACTAAACCTTCTAACCAAATCTGAGATTCTTGAAACGTTACCCATGCAAATCAAGGATGCTTACGGCAGGAATGGGTATGCAATTGGCTACATACAGTGAACTCCAAACGGTCGTAGACAACAGCCGGGACCGCGGCGCGGGCACTCTGGTTGTTTGCTGCACCGAGGCCTGTTGGGCAGAGACACGGAGGAAAGCCGCGCCGCGGTCCCGGCCCTTGTCTACACTGTTTGGAGTTCACTGTACGTGATGTTGTCAGAAGAAGCAATTTTTGCTAACTTGGTTTTGCTTGCTCGGTTGTTCGTTCATGAATTCTGGTACAGAAGAGTTGCATATTACTCGGTAAGGCTAATTAAGGCTAACCCCATACAATTCCCTAGTGAGATAGCGAACATACTTCCTTTAAATAAGTTTCTTTTTTACAGCGATTAACGAAATGGGCTCATAAGCTTCGGGAGAGATGATTTTATGAAACGCTTCGTGCCATTGGTCGGACTTGAAACTCGCCTAAATTGTCTGGGAAATGGCTTGATTTTGGTCTTGAATCCAGAGAGTCTTACATTTTACTCCTGCGAGATTCCCGAGAAATGACATTTTCCTTCCACCCTTTTTTTTGCTTGCCATAGCTCTACAGCAATTGGATGAAGGAAAAATACCAGTGAATAACTGGTTCCACCCATAATCCAAGCAAAAAAAAATCCGACAAGAATTCAGCGCATCGGTCCTCGAAACCCGGAAGTGTGTAGTACCTTCAGTACTTCTCAACCCGGAAGTAGTAGAGGTACTACACACTTCCGGGTTTGGATGAACCTCTCATAGAACTCATACAACAGTGGCAGACATTTTGTTTATGGATTTTTCCGCGATGAACTCGCCAAGGTCAAATCGTAATCAATGTGGACGTCGCGCTGAGACAGCGAACTTCCACAAAAGCAGCGATTTCATATTTGGTGGTTGTTACAAAGGGATGAATTCCTGAAAGTGGACCCACCAAAGCAATGGAGATGATTGCGAGCGAGGTGATGGCCCGTAGCATGACGGTGAGTATGCTGACAGACTGATTGCGCAGCAGAATGGGTGTTATCTGGGATAATCAGTAGGAAATACCCGCGCGGATGGCGCAAGCACCGCGATGACACACCAACCGGTACCTTTCGCCGCAAGAATGCCGAAAACTGTTCGTCCGTTATGAAAAACACGGCCAAATTGTTCAGTAATATCTTTGGATACAGGATTCTTTTTGAATAGTCAAATAAAATTCACATGGACTGCAAAATACAGTGCGTTTCATAAATAAGTAAACATAAATGTAGGCACCCCAAAATTTGCAGTCCTGCAGCTTTGTCCTGATTTTCAGAGTCTGACGCCCAACCCATTGAATTTGTCATGTCAGAAAACCCTTTGTATGAAAATTTCTTCTAATCCTGGTCCACCGGCTCAAATTCTCTATATCGGTCCCATATCAGACCATTTCATAAACATGTAGGCAGTAGAAAAAAAAGCGAAAGTTTCTCCTGAATAATTGTCTCCTAATGGCCTATAAGAAATTCTTCATTATGAATTAACTCAAAAATTCCACTTTACGTACCATTCCCGAAGTTTTCGATGCTGCTACACTTCAGAACGTCCCATGCACTTACTACAACGACTTCTAACTCGTCGACGAGATTGTAATGTAGCGAATTGTCGTATACACCTTGCGTCAGTACTCCCCACAGGTTCTCGATCAAATGTAGGATTATCCTGTATCCTGTAGGCTGGCAGACAAATCTTGCCATGACTGAGCCACTTTTTAGTGGTGCTGAGTCCATGGACAGTGGCATGGTCCCGGGCCAGTGGATTGGCATGGTCCCGGGCTGAAAATGGCTAGTGAATTCGCTTCACTGTCACAACAGTGGCGGTGTTCGGATCACTAATGTTGAGGAAGTGACAGACTTAGGGTTCCCAGTTACAAAGAACCTCAGCTTTGACAGGCATTGTGAAAGAGTGGCGAGTAAAGCGATGAAAGTAGTGCATAATATCTCTAGAGGTCTTACAACCAAAAATGGGTTAGTTTCACTTAAAGCTCACAAAACCTATGTAAGGCCCATTCTTGAATATGGAACTCCAGTCTTCAATCCACACAGCCGTAAGAGCAATCATACTCTTGAAAAGGTTCAAAACACATTCACTAGAAAACTCATGATTCGTTCTGTGGGCTTTCTCTATGATTCTATTCCATCTAGCCACGAAAGGAACGTAAATTTTGAACTGAAAACACTATCCTTTCGTAGGAAGGTCAATGATTCACTTTTACTCCATAAAATCATTCATGGAAACTGCGGTTTGTCACCTAAGAATCTTTTCTCTCTCAGAGCATCATGCCCCCGTGGAGGAGCCATGAAATTCAGCTCAGGCGAGCCAGATGTAATTGTAGGCGCTATTTTTTCGTGCATCGAACGGTTCCAAAATTCGAGAAATTATGTAGAAATCATTTTATCCCCATTGGCTCCAACACTTTTAAAAAACTCCTTAATCAATGTCTCAGTCCGTGATGCCGTATGTGCTTCTTTGCTGTTGTAAGATTACCTTCTTATAATGCCTTTGTTGTTCGTGAGTTTTGTTCCGTTCCAGTGCTTATATTTTTTATTGTCCATGTTGTATGTTTGCATAAGTTATGCCTTATGTAATAGATAAATAAATAAATAAATAAATAAATAAATAAATATATATATAACATTTTGAGTCGGAAAAAATGTACACGCAAGTAATTTCGGCGCACCCCGTAGTACATGCACTTCATGACAGACGCCTGATCAGTGACAGGCACATAAAGAGGCGGCACTTGCGACGCAAAGTCTTCCCCCTTAATATAAAGGCGGAGCTAACATATAATTTCGAGGTTTTTCATTCCATTACATCACATTTGGATTCCTTTCCGTGGTATTGCCTTTGAACGGAATGGAGACGCCGACATATGCTCTTTTTCCGCATTCATCAGTGAGGGAAAAGGCTTTGTAAAGATTGTTGCACTCACGCATTTTCACTTTTACGTCTCTCGATATTAATTCAATGATGTTCAGAAATAAGACTAATTGACAACTTCAATTTACATTTCACTTCGCCTTTCCCCTTATCTACGCACCATTAACATGGGTGAATGATATTTATTACTCGGAGTCGATATACTACATGGGACTAGCCAAACGTGTTCAACGTTCATATAATATTTTTCATGTGAGGCCTCTCAAAACAGCTCCTCTTGAAACAGAAACAGCTTAATGAATTGAACTGAGCTGAGCATGACCTTAATGTTGTCGATGTGGAAACAGTCGACAATAAAATATTTATAAAAAAAAGCAGTCACAGAGAAAAAACCAGAAATAAAAATAAATCTTACAACAAGGGGAAAAATAAGCACATAACGGGCATCATGCAACTTCGATTGAACAGCTGTGCAAATCATCGGACAATTTTAGAACTTAATTCGAGGACGAACACTTCCTATAATACTCTGAAGGGCGCTAAAACTAGAAATACAACATCACATTTGTTTCTTTGTTAAGAGCACTCTGGAATTGAAACGACGCATATGAAGTGCCTAATGTATCACAGGGACAGTGGCAATTGCACGCACAGAAAAAAGAACTTATGGAGATTAAATAAAACTAGAACATAATATATCTTCTCATATAGAATATAAATATTATTATGCTTGGAGCAGAAACATACTTGAGTCTAGAACCACTACGCATACAACAACAAAAAAAAAAAGAAAAAAAGGAGAAAAAAAGCAAAAACCGCCGCTCCTTCTAGATTCAGCCGCGTAGGGAGATCACTTCAAATGTGTTAAAACTACGTTGTGGCTGAACGACGCCTCTCTTCCATAAGACGTCACGAAAGAAACGGCGCATACACGCATTTCATCAAGCAGACCTGGGTCAGAAAGACGACCGAAGCACACAGTAGGGCCAACAGCGACTGACTGTACGGCAACTAGCCGTACATTAACACTAGACCGACTGTACGTTCAGCCGCCTCTCGAGGAAGAATTGAAGGATATAAATAGTGAAAGAAGATGGTAGTAACAATGGCTTCACCATGGATTGAACTGAAAACTCATGATTGAGAATTTCGAAGAATTTTTCAAGAGCTCTTAGGGAAATCTTCCTAACCTAATGATTAGCAGCAACGTCAGAATGTGACGGTGTTGTGGCCACCATGTCCTGCAGTTTCTTCACTTGCATTACTAGCTTCTGATTAGACATTTCCAGCTGTCTCACGCGATCTGCAACTTGTTGTTCAGTGGAAGTTATACATCAAGGTAAGATGATTGTATGAAGAATATCTTCATCGAGTGGTTAACACTACAGAAAGCGCCGCGAAAAAGAACAAGAAACACTTAGGAATAAGGATCAAGCGTGGTGATGATTAAAAAAAACCGACCCCGCATACGACCCCCTCCCCCACGCCTTCTCACACAAATCCACCTCCTTGGTTGCGCATTTTCAGCGATTTTTCTTTTGAAATTTTTGCAGCTGGTGTTTGTAGTGGGAGAGATATGGTCTGATCAGCGTGTAGCCCCCTCGGAGGAATAATCGGAGGAAAAATGCGATTTCCCGTGTATACAGTCTGTTAGCCCAGAACGTGCACCAGTGGTGACTTTGTCCGCAATTGCAGCCGCAGTAGTTTCGGCCGGCCGATCGGATTTCCGATCCATTTTTACACTTTCTTTTGTCAGTTTTGATCTGTTTCTGGCATGTAGGTGATGTGATTCCTTTCATTTTGATGTTTCGATACTGTTTCCGACCTAACCGGCCGATACCACTGCGGCTGCAATTGCGGACAAAGTCACCACTTGTGCACGTTTTGGGCTAACGAACTGTAGCTCTTTTTTCCGCAGTTGTTTCCGTCGTGATTCAACTGAGTCGATAAAAACACGTAAAAAAAAGGCGGTTTTTATCCACAAATCCTCCGCTCCGTAGTTTCCGTGATTAATCTTTTATCTTAAACGTGGAGATCTGAAAATCGGGATAAATCACAATTGAGTGGGGCACACAGAATGGCATTTTGCCGGCTCGTGGGACTGTTTAAGACTGGCAGTACAAAGGTGAAAACATTACACCTAAAATTTTGACTTGCTTGCAGGCATGGCTGTAGAAAAACGTGAATACCAGGAGGACTTGCCAGCTGTTTTATCGATCTAGTCGATAAAAACAGGTGAAAAAAGGCCATTTTCATCGACTAAACATCACTCCCCTGATTTCTATGGTGAATCTTTCCTATGGAACATGGAGACCAGAAACATGGTGTTAAAGCATTACTGGCTGGGTGCCATAGAATGACTTTTGGTAGGCTCCTAGGAGTGAGTAGGAGTGATAGGATGTGCGCACAAGTACGGCCAGCGAGTATCACACCACTTTACCACCCCCCCCCCCCCCCCCCCCCCCC
>JARK01001445.1:353589-383086 GCA_000688135.1 Ancylostoma ceylanicum | reverse complement strand
TTTTCTCCCCCCCCCCCCCCCCCTTGGTTAGCAACTCCTGCGTCCGGCACTGAGCTCTCAGTATATCTGTTCACGATAAGAATGTTCCCATAGCAAGCAAGCCATCGCTGCGATTGGTACGACAGGAAGAAGTACTCCAAGCAATGCAACGTCCAATCGATATGCATTTTCTCCACTAGCGTTACCATGACCACCCCCTCCCCCTTCAAATATTCCAAAATTCCAAACCTTTTCTGTTTACGTACTACATCTTTGATAAACATGAGTGGATATGCGTATCCGATTGTATTCGGGGTGTTATGACACTCACAAAAGTACACCAACTGGCCAGCTGCCAACAGTGCGCTCACTCCAGGGGTGGTATGCACGAAAGTTCCGGTATGGTCGATAGGTACCCGGCAGCTTCCTGGAATTCGAACGCGATATCGTAACCGGTCTGTTTAGAGTATCCTCAGACTTCGCCAGTTCACAATGAATCAAACTGAACCGGCGATATAAGTGATAAGGATCGTGAAAATGATACGTATCGATTTCCACGTTACATCGCCATGGATCGCTGCCAAACGGAGCTCATCGCCCGTACTCTCGAGGATGTGCCCAAAATGAACTGATCATGTGGGTGATAGCAAGAATGGTAAAGATGCCTATTGATTGCCACACCTCTTTGATTGTCATCCCGCTTTCGTCTGGAGTCTCAGAGTATCCCCAGACTTCGCCAGCGATCGTGCCGATCGCCACGACCGCCGGCGGTCGCCACATGGATAAAGTGAATGAGGAAACCCCAGACGAAAGAGGGATGATAATCAAAAGGGAGTGGCAATCGATAGGCATCCTTTCCATTATCGCCATCACTCATATCGCCACTTCATTGTGAGCACATCCTCGAGAGTACCGGCGATGAGCTCCGTTTGGCAGCGTTCCAGGCGATCCACGTGGCAATCGATACGTATCATTTCCACGGTCCTTATCTCTTCTATCGCCGGTTCATTTTGGTTCATTTCGAACTGGCGAAGTCTGGGGATACTCTTAAATCTGTTCCGGGATTTATTTCGATCTGGCTCCTGTGGGTTTCCGGCCATTCCATCCGGAAGCTCCACAGGTACCGACCAGCTTCCTGAGAGCATCCCGAGACATCGCTCACGAATTTCCGGTAGGTAAGAAGTACTGGGCCAGGAACTAGCTTCCGGATGAGGTTCGCGAAAGCCTCCGATCGTACCAGCACTGAGATGAGCTGGTACGGAATACCCGAAGATCCTCCTTCATTTTGTTTCAACTTAATTTTACTTTATGGTTGCGCCGGCACTGAGTTTGGCGATATCGGCCTGGGACGGGTCCAACATGGCGCAAAAACTGTAACAAGTGGTAGGAGAACCTCTATGACAGCTCCACAACCAATGAATATGCAAGAATAACCGGTAACAGATCATAATTACTGTGCATGTAGAATTTCCCATCAAATAAGTTTTGCAAAGAAAAGAAAGAACACCGATTCCCAATACCTGACTCCATAAAGGGTAGGTCCTGCACAGAAAATGGGCGGTCGAAACTGCTTTCTATACGTACACGAAAATGGAAGTAAACGAATGCACAAGCAGTTCACAAATGGATTACCAAACGTTTCCTAGGACACTTTAATGTCGTTCAGAAAGGCCACAGTTGCTATGCTGCGCGGAGCTCGTCGCCAAGCATTGCTAATGCCTTTCGAATCGGAAGAGGAGGACAATACCCGTTTGGAATAAATATGCAGTAGAGACTATAGCAGCATTTCATTACGTTTCACCTCCCATTTCAGTTTTGAGAGGTGAAAAAAATGCTGAAGAAATCACTAGGAAGATAGAGGCGCGGATGGAGATTTTTGAATCAGTAGTGAAACAAATGACATCTTATAACTATCACAAATCCCTGTGTCCAACCCACTGTTCTCTCCGAATTTTGTAAACTCCGAATAAAATCGTCTGGGCACAATCTAGGTGCACCCCTGAAGGTCAAGGTACCAGAGATCTTAATCAGAAAATGGAAATATCCAACAAAGATCTGCAGGAAAATTAATCCTACGTAGTGTAATGCTTTCACATCACTGGCAGCAATAGAACGATCAATTCTATTATAAGGATCATGAAGAAACGAAAGAATGCTATTTGCGATAATGTTCATAGTCCTAGAGAACAAAAGAATGACAGTTAAATTCCGCATTTTGACAGAGAGAAGTTATAGATGATGAAAATGAGTGGGTGACCGTAATGAAAAAGTGGCGTTATTCACGCCTTTCTAACTGTGGAAAAACCAACGAGGACGTTCAGAGATAAAGCTAAAGGAAAATGTGACCACTTAGAGCAAGCCAACAGATGGAGTATGGCGGACCACATCGTCACCCTAAGACGGCATCGATTTTGATACTTATTGATTGCCGGTTGCACATGCAGCAAGGACTTCAGCGATTCTTCGCCTAAAAATCGATGGGTATCAAAACGGATGCGTCGACGACGCAAGGTGCTATACTCCACGGGGAGTCTGACGGCAGCATAAACTTTGACAGAACATAATTGATCTTCAAAAGCTATCGTGTAGATATGTAAAAACACGTAGTTGAGCAACCTAATTGCACAAAGAACGTCTCGTTCGAAGCAAGAAAAAACTGTTAAATAGCATGCTATACATAGAAGTTGAAGAATAAAATTATATCTGCTGCTATTCTAAAAGCAGATTCAGAAGGACAACCGCGGCATTAACGTGTCCAGACATTACGTACAGCCCTTCTCAAAAGGATAGACAGACTGCGCGTGCGGCTTTTTAGCGTCGCGGCTGCAGAATCGCGGCGAGACCTACTCGACCCTCTCACTTGTAGCATGTTCTCTCCGCATCTCTCGTTCAGGTCCGCCACGATGGTGCAGTCACACAATCCGTCTATCTTTTTGAGAAGGACCGTGTGTATACGTAATTGACACCTAGAATATTATGACCCCATCATAAATACCTAAGCGTTATCAGTCAGAAAACCACAACGCTAAACAACATCCTGTTTTCTACAGCATACGAACGACCAAAGACTATTCAGTAAATAAGCGAAAGTATAGAGTATCGGTTTAATAGAAGTAGAACTGAAACTGACCGCTTGTTTCTTCTTGAGGTTCTGTTTTGATCACTCTTTCGCAAGAGTTGAAGTCGAGGCTGGTTAGATGAAAATCATCGTCAAGCGAAACACCACTCGGCGAGAACAGCATACAATCCTTGTTCAGCAACGGTGCCCAATCATCCTCCATGACTAATTATGTCAGAAGTAGGCCAACACCTAAAACACATCATTTGGTAATCCATATTCATCACGGGGACTGGAAAAGTAACATGTGGAGCGAGAAAAATCATGGAATCTCGAGAGATGATCAAACTGTGGGGCTGTAAACTAATAAGGAGACATGGAAACAAGTTGTTCGTAGGTCGAGACAAAACACTATCACCTGCGCCAGACATTTGAACCGAAAACAATGATATCTGGCGGCTGATAGTGGGGGTGATATCACACCGGGAATCCCAAACAAGTTCATCGCTGGGTGCAAGAGGCGCTAACATGGAAATCCAGGAAAAAACACGTCAACGGGCCAGGAAGTCCAAGAAGACGTGAACTCAGAGACCTGGACTCCTTCATGTCCAGTATGGCCAAATTCGGTTTTCAAGACTCATCTATACTATAGATCATGAGAGAACGTCATTTTTATTTATTTACTCAACACATCATGTTGGTGCGCCTAAAAAAAACTAGCGAAACCAATTTCCAGTGATACTATTATGTCAGAACTTAAAAAGAATCGAACAAAGAGTACACCTTAGCGCAACTACCTACCAATGAAAGGTTACTCCAATACGATCTAAGGATGTTCAACGTATTCCTGCAAGAATCACTTAGAAAAGAGAGCAGCTTCTCACAAATGGCGTGAAGCACGTTCAGTCATGCGTATCTATAGGAATAGCTCTAGACCTAAGAAAGTCATGAGGGTTCAGCTCAATTTAATTAGGTGTATGTGCGACCAAAATTCCGTAGATGAAATTTGACCGTTTCGACCAGTCCGGTATTATGTGGGCATCTACAGCGACCGTGCATTTTCCGCGGATCCGGAGAACAGAAGTGCAGTTTTCGCGGATCCGGAAAGCACGCGACGCGACCGCACCGCTCGCGCTGGAATCCCCGCCGCGACTTCTCTCGCGACGAAAGCGCTGCCGTAGTTGCGAATCATGGTTTTCGTGATAGTTTTTCATGCTGTTTGATGAACAAAACTGTGATTTGCTACAGTGATGAAGATCCCAGCACGAGTGGCGCGGTTGCGTCGCGTGGCTTTCTGAGACCGCGAAAAACGCACTTCCTTCTATGCTCACTTTAAACGGAGATTTGCCAGCTAGAAGATGTACAGTCGATCCAAAAAATATTTGCCTCCGACATCCACCGCCCGTCTGCTAGGCCGCGCCGCGCCTCATATGCATTATCATATAGTCTATAAAAAAAATCGGCGGACTCCTGCTGGGCGTGGCGCCGCTTCGCAAGATCGGTCGATACCGTAGATCACCCGTTTTTCCATAGAATCTCAGGCTGCCGATCGGATGGCGACCGCGCCGCGCGCCCCTTTCCCGCCGAACTGGAGTCCGCCGATTTTTTTATGGACTGTACGTGTTGCGACGTGGCTCAGTCGACGCGCAGTGTAGCGGGAGGCAAGTATTTTTTTTTTTTGGAAAGACTATATGTACAAAGAATACAAATATGTCGAAACTAATAAAAAGAATGTACAGAAAATGATTTTCATCAGGGTAAGTAGTTGGAGAGACATCAGAGAAAAATAGTACATGAAAGTATACACGAATTGAAGGGGGCGTTAAGACAGAAAGGTAACTCGCAAGAAAACTCAACTATAATCTATTTTCACAGAGGAAGATATAGTGCGTCTCACCGGGGACGATAGTTGGGTAGACACCAGAGGGGAGAAGAACGCGAGAAAGTGTGCAGCGGTTGGAGAGAAGGGAGAGAAAAGCACGCTATTCGTGTTGCTACTCAACTGTCGTCGCGTATGAAACGGACTACGGACTATATATGGTTGGAGGAGACACCCCAGAGAAGAAAAGCGCTGTAAAGTGTGAGAAATTGGAGAAGGTGAAGAGAGAAACAGATCGTGTGCACGAATAATCATCTATCGTCACGTTTGAAACGGACTATATTATCGCACTTTAAACTAACTGCAGTTCTAAAAAGGATGAGAGCCGTAGAGAAGTTAGAGAAAAAAAGGAAAAGTTCAGTATTAGGAGAGATCGCAGAGATACAGTGTATTTCACCGGAGAACATAGCAGTGAAGACATTAGAGAAAGAGGGAACGCGAAAAATGGTGCCGAATTCGGGGAGACAGGTGATAAATGCAAATCATGGGCACAAATACTCAACTCTCGTCGTTTGTGACGCGGACTATAGATTGCTGTGGATGCACAAATAAATGAGTCCTTCCACATTCAGAAAAAAGGTAAGATGTACAGTCCTTGTCAAAAAGATAGACTGATTGCGCGACTGCACCATCGCGGCGGGACCTGAATGAGGGATGCGGAGAGAGCCATGCTCTAAGTGAGAGGGTCGAGTAGGTCCCGGCTCGATTCTGCAGCCGCAACGCTACGAAACCGCACACGTAATCCGTCTTTTTGAGAAGGACTGTATTTTATAACATGAGGATAAGAACGACATGTAGTTCATTTTTCTTTGGAATTCATGCAGTTACATAAAACATTGTAGAAATTTACACTCTTCGCGCATCTTTTCATCCTCGTGAAAAATTACTGCTTTGGTCTGTTTTAGAAAGAAGGATTCCTAGAGAGCTAACAAAAAGGAATAGAACGCGGAATAGTGTGCAGCAATTTGAGAGGGCGGTGAGAAAAACATGCCAAATGCACAAATGCGTACTATCTAAGCGTCTGAAATGGACCCCATACCACAGGATCGATCGAGACGACTACGGTGATTTCAAAAGAATGTGCGGATGCGCAGACAATCAGAGTGCGAAGGCGCAAATGGTGCGGCGCGGAGAGCGGGTCCGGACCACTCCAACCATCTATATCTTGTTGTTTACCGCATTGTTTTATGCAGGTCTTTCTTCATCTTCTTCTCAACTATATTCGTAGTGAAACTTACAATAAAATGGTGCTAGAAAACACATCAGAACGGTAAATAAGGTAAGAAAGCATTACATGCTGGATTCAATCAATCGTTACCCAAATTCGTTCCCGTCCCGGCTTGGACGAGCAAGCTATCAATGACATAAAAGTGCAATCCACTGCCCATTTAATAGTATATTTCATATCTATACGTTCCATTATTGTGAATAGCTTTCTAAACCATCATTGCTTCAATATCATATGCACATGCATATGAGGGTGAATGTTATCTATGCCAAAATCGATAACGGCGACAGCCTCAATTCCTCTGAACAGTTTGTTCTATTCTTGAGGTATCAGACAATTACAGCTGACTAGTGCACAAAACTGTGTACTTTATTTTTAGAGAAAATACTACAGTGGGCGTCGATGGCGGTGACCCATCTGCGGCGCTCGAAAAGCACGCGGCGTGACCGCTCCGCTCGAGCAGGAATCCTCTCCTGGGCTGGGATTCATGAAACGTTAACCACGCAAACCAACGATGGTTAGCGTGGCTGGTCCTGCACAGACTACGCAGCGATAGGAGACCCAGGACGCGAAAGTTGGTTTGCTAGCCTGGGTCTGCTTGGTTATGCGTTCATGAATCCTAGCCCTGGACATCAAATTATGGGGTTTTCTTCATGATCAGTCAGTTTTCTTATAAGTTATCATCAAATGTGATCAACAACTATCAAGAAAACCCAGATTCGTCACCGCGGTCCGCGGCGACGATTCTATAGTGAGCGACGCGGTAGCGCCGCGTGCTTTTCGAGGCCGCAGACGGGTCAACGCCATCGACGCCCACTGTATGTAGTCCTTCTCAAAATAATAGACTGATTGCGCGACTACACCATCGTGGCGGGACCTGAACGAGAGATGCGGAAAGAGCATGCCCCAAGTGATAGGGTGAGTAGGTCCCGCAGCGATTCTGCAGCCGCGACGCTAAGAGACCGCACGCGCAATCCGTCTATCTTTTTAAGAACAACTGTACATGAGCTCAATTTCATTTTGAATACTTTGGTATCTATTCCACAGAAGTGCGGTGTGATCCTCGGCGTGATCCCACCTTTTCTCTCTCCTATCCCTCCTCCTCTGTCTGCCTTTCTCATTGTCAGATGCCTTTCCAAATGCAACACACTTTCCCACGTTGTTCTTGTCTAATGTCTCTCCAACTAAATTTGCATGTGAACGGACCATACCATCCTCAATGTTCATGTTCCTTAATTTAGAAAAAAGCTTTTAGAAAATCACCCCTCCCTCCCCCATAAGCGGCAGCGGCACAGCTACAGTGAAGATCAATCATGATTGCACGATACGCGTTAACCCGCGCCCGAATGCATGGTTGAGATTACTCGGGGTAAACGTGTAGACGCCCATGTAAACGATGGGTAGCTTTGGGTAGTATCAACACACTCACCCTGGATGATCTCCATGATGCACGCGTCCGCAAAAGGGTCAACGTTTGGGTTAACGCGTATCAGCGTGGGCTAGTGAAAGATGCAAGTCGGAAAATACTGCCAGCGGTGATTGACCTTCACTGTAGTGGGTCTCCCCAGCCCACCCAAATACAAATAAAAGAAGAACGTAAGATGAGGTCATGCATATCACACAGTTGATAAGAGATGTCAATCTTTGAAAAATCGGCGAAAAAACGAGAAGGGTAGGTACAGTGTGGCCTGAAATGAACAAGAAAGCGGGGTAGTGAGCAACAGAAACTTAATGACAGTCCGGGGGGACATTTGCTCCGACCTTATTTAGATCCATGTACATCAAAGTTCTTATATTTTCGAATGTCTATCTGCTCCCGTACTACACTAAGCCTCTAATCTGTGAATCAAATCCAATCAAATGGCAATTTTAATGGAGGTAAACCATTTGAGTGACTTTGACTCCCTGTTGAACAGAGCCTGATTAGTAGGTAACAAATACGCATTAACTCCACAAGTTGTACTCCAGTTTTCTTACGAACAGATTTATACGTAATTTACTTCGCTACCTGTTTCACTTTTGTTGCATCTTTACCGTGTAGCTGTCCTGGATATGGTCGGAGCAGATGTCCCCCCGGACTGTCATTAAGTTTCTGGGTAGTGAGCACATACTACAGTGGCGGTCAGTCATCCTTGCATCACAGAATGCCCTGCTATGCCGCAGCACATATGCGTTAGTAGGCATTGCGGCGCGGCAGAGCAGACGGGCGGTATTCTGTGATGCAAGGATGGTTCACCGTCACTGCAAATACAAATTTGATGGTCACATCAACACAAAAAAACCTTCAAATTATCTCTACAACCATAAAAAATCGAAAAGTAACCTGAACTAGTGACAAAAAACCGGAAATAAAAGGTGCATCAATTGATGCCGCCAACTATCAGCACTCAGGGATTCGCTGCAGGACCAACACTATTTTTATCGATATAATAAAGAGATGTATGATGATCTCCGGAAAGCTGCGGTGAGATAGGGATGTTCGTCTGAATGACTGCAATGATCGAACAACAAGACAGCGTGCGATGACTAACAGCATCAAAAGGAGACGCCAGAAGCTGTTGCGACGGCGTCGATGCAATGTAAACGAAGCGGCAAGTGCTCCTTGGTCACTAGCATAAGTCCAGCGCGATTCCCTAAATGCAACAAGGCTAGGGATTTCCGGAAACCCTCCAGGTAGTCATTGAATCGATTATGAATCCAGGTGTTATCAATCTGACCAGGGCGTCAACGCCCTGGTGACGCAGAGCAGATAACGGTTTGGGGACACATAGCAACATAAGTACAAATGACGTGAGAGGAATTAGTCAGGCATAAGTGAAATTCACATTTCGTGGATACTACAGCCTGATGCGGGCGGACGTCCCATTTGACGTCGCCACAACCACAACACACAACCGAAACGCTGTAGATTTAGATGAAGGCGTGTAATTGAAATAGGACAGTGGTGGGTGGGACGGCGGGGGCGGGGCCGAAAACCCCGGCGATGAGCGTGCGCCACCCAGGTGAGCAAATTCTCGGGACCAACCTGAGCACGCCCGAGCAGCGACACGCTGGCATGTGTACAAATAGTACACATCTCTTTTTAATAGCTTCGTTTATCCTAGAACAAGCCCAACAGGGGGTTTCCCCTAGAAGACATAAGAAGCTAATTTTTTCCCATATAAAACCCCGTATTTGCATAAATTCTCGAATATAAGTTTCAGCTGGTGGCCCTACTCTGAAGCGAAAATCCTAGTCACTCTCAAGCAAAGCTTGTTTTCCTGGGGCTGTATTCTAAATTTCGGCATTTTTTTGGAAGTACAGTCCTTCTCAGAAAGATAGACTGATTGCGCGGCTGCACCATCGCGGCGGGACCTGAACGAGGGATGCGGAGAGAGCATGCTCTAAGTGAGAGGGTCGAGTGGGTCCCGTCGCGATTCTGCAGCCGCGACTCTAAGAAACCGCACGCGCAATCCGTCCATCTTTTTGAGAAGGACTGTATTATCGGGTTTTCCCAGTTTTTCTATGCGTTTCGGTGCAGATGAGCGCATTCTAGGCATTTTTTCGATTGTGTTGGGTTTTCTATCCTGTCAACAGGGCATTACCTACAACTTCGTAACATTGCGTGCCCAAACGTGCCAAGTTTCACAAGGCCAAAACACCGCTCTAGGCATACTTGCTTGAGAAGGGCATTTCGCCTCATACCATCGCCAAGAAATTTGACGTATAAACAAATTCAGTGGCGACAAAACGCAGTTGAATACCTACGATTTTTGTTTCGGAATAAAAATATAGGAATGAGTAGAACCAGAATTTCAACTTCGAGGTCCTCAAAATTTCCATTCCCTAGCTGAAGTGCTAAGGGCGAAAACCACCATCTATCAAAGCTCCGAAATGATCACAGGGAACGATAACACGCCTGGTTAGAAGTGGTTAGAAATCAGAACTGCACTACATCGTCTGAACTGGCGCTTTGACGACACGCCAGTTTACGCAAACTCTGCGGTTGTTCCGCGGGCGCGTAAGGCTACGGCCATCTACTCGTCTTGCGTGAAGGGGCCAACGCAGATGCTCACACGGTTGCATCCGCCACTAGATTCAAACGGGATGGAGCAGTGCTTTGATTTTTTGGATTCTCACAAGGATTCTATTAGGTTGGTACAGATGAAATGTCGCTTGGGTTCTAGTGGTTATTTCTGCAGAATAATTCCCTTTTCATAGTAGCTGAGTGCCGTTGTGAAGAGATCTTTGTAGGTTATCTACCGTCATTGTCATTGCTCCTGGCGGTCAATTCCTGTTCCTTGAGAATTTCAGAAATTCGCAAAAATACGTTCAGGGCAAGAAATTTGCGAAAATTCGCAAAAACGATCGAAGACCTGGACTGGCACTGTTTGCCGAACCCACCCTATAGCCCCGATATAGCACCATCTGACTATCGCCTTTTCCGTTCAATGCAGCACGCCTTGAAGGGAAGAAAGTTCAATAACCATGACGAGGTCGGACGCTGGGTAAACGAGCGCACCGCACTGGCTTCATTGAGAAGGGAATCCAACTCCTGAGTGAAAGATGGCGAAGAGTCGTCGATAACTTGTAGTGGAAGCTATATTTTGGATTAAGATGGCGTAGTCTAGTTGTTATAATGAATTTCCATTTCCGATTTCCAAAAAACGACATTTCATCCATACCAATCTAATGTTATAGTACTGAATATGAATTGTGCATCGTTCGGAGCCCAAAATCCGGTGGAAGCTCGATGATTCGAGCGTTCCTTTTGAATTTCGGGTATCAGTAGATGGAAAATCAAATATTTGTACGTAGGAGTGACATCTTCAATGCACTCATATAGTTTTCCACTCTATTTGTGGCTGGCCAACATTCTGTTCCATACAACACGACGGATCGAGCGAGACCGCTCAGTGCAGCTCCGACGTGAAGCGAACCTGGTTCTTCTTGCCGTACACTACTCCAGTCATCGAGCGCAACTTCATCTACGCAGGCAAGCGACAATTTCGTGGGTTAGGCTGCCAATGGCTCAGTGTTGAGCCGAGATACTTGAAGAAGAAATGGGTTCCACGAAAGAATTTAAGAAATCAGTTCAACGGCGGTCGCTACCATCAGCCTGAATCGTTCCAAGCTCGCTTAAATTGATGTACTCGTCATGGAATCGGGTCTTTTTGACGTTGAGCTGAAGACCGAATTGCTCTTCGGCAAAGAGGCTGTTGCGGGCGTCCACAGAAAGTCGCAGTAGCGAGACCCGGTGAGTGTGGAAGATGTGCTAAGGTCCTTTCTAACAGGCCCCAGCGCGGCTTGTCTTCGGGCAAACTGGGCTTCGTAAGAGGGGCAAAAAGCAAAGGGGACTTCGTACTGGGTGCGAGGCAGAAACGCTGCAGGCGCCGGATCATGAAAGAGCAGTAGGAGAGGCGCGCTTCCTGTTTAGTGCATGATGTTGAGCTGCAAGGCCCTAGCTAAGTCAAGACTTCACGGATTGACACCAAATTTGGGGTGAAGAAGCGCTTACATACCCACAATAAGTGTTTGAAAAATGAGGCTAAACTTATGCGAACTAAGAAATTGTATGCTCGGTAAAGTGGCCAGCTTATCATGGACAGGCTAAGTCCTAGCTCAGCCTGTCGTGAGCATAATTCTCCTACAGAACGCATAAGTTCCCATCCATTTTTCGTGCACCTGTACTATCTTCCATTTGCAATCCAACACCCTACAATGTGCCACTTATGGGCTCGTATTATTAGTCTTTATCAACTTCTCCGATTTTCCATAACTTACGAACTGTGTTTCTGCCGCGCTCCATTCGCTAACACGGTCCTTTAACATCAGCTTGTTCTTCATTTGCCGTCGTCTACATGTATTCGTCTATTTCTAGGGTTTCTTCGTAGTCTAGTGACTGTTTTCTTTTCATTCAACTTCGAAAGTTTCGAAACCTCACATAGCGCTCTATATCTACGCACGGATTCCAGCCAAATTGGATACGAACGGTTCGATAGTCGAGCTGTAAGCTGTTAATGTTTTATTCTATGCCTGCTCTTGAGTGGTTTCTCCGTCGAGATTCTGATGCATGTGGTGCATTCTCTTCATCTTTCACATTGTCAGTTTTGCTTCCGTCTATTATTGATTTCACAGTTTCGGAGCTCCGCGGATTTTCATTCACCAGCAACGATCCCATTCTAATGCTGGCCGGTCCATAGAGAAAAAAGCATAAAGTAGTATTCAAAAATTCAGAAACATATCGGGGGTTGTAGAAAAAATCAGATCGTGATCGGATGCAGATTTAGCTATGGGAAATAAAGGCACAACCAATCGATGTGGTCTGATCATGTGCCTGTTTTCCATCATAAAACTTGCACCCGTACGCGGTCAGAGTTTTTATATTATACTGAAGCTCTTGATTTGGCTGTAGCTAACCACTTTGACTATCCTACTAAATTCTTCAAATATAGCCGTTCGTATTTGTGTGTGTGAATAAAACTACACACAAGAAGCTACCATTAACAGCGTAGACTATGTATATACTTGTACTACAGCAATCACCTGGTCCGGTTATGGTTGAAATTTTCCGCAGAATACCGCTTTCACACGCAAAGGCAAGATTCGGTCATCGGTATTGGCACCTCTATAGAAATTTATGGTTATTGGGTCTCAGGAAACATCATCAGTCCCTACTGACAACAACCGCCAAGAACTGCCAACGGTACGGCTACGGCTATCAACCAAAACTATTTGAACCGGAAATTATTCGTTGTGGCAACCGACTCGTCTCGGGGCTAACAGTGAACTCAAACGGCCGGAGACAAGGGGCGGGGCCGCGGCGCGTACGCTCTGGTTGTCTGTTGCACCTCTCGAGGCAGCGTAAAATCACGGAGTATCGGTTTTCCTCCGTGCCTCTGCCCATCGAGCCCGCTGCCTTGGTGCAGCAGGCAACCAGAGTGCAAAAGATGGTTCAATTCTCGTATGGGATTTGATATGAACTTCAGAAGAGCAGGTAGAGCTCGGAAATAGCTTCAAGAAAATTCCACTCGTAAGAGTACACAGCAAGCCAACTAAACCAGAAAAAAAAAAACAAGAAAGACATCTGGAACAGAAATTTTATTTTGTAAGGATCCTCCGCTCGATGGTTCTCAAGATGACCAGCATCCCAGCGTAGTTGTAAGAACATGGTAAAGTAAAACAAATTTCTAGAGCATTTGTATGATGGGGGGGGGGTCGCTTCAAGACCAGAAACGTCGTGGTGCTCAAGGGTTCAAGGGTATGGTCCTTGGAGCATACATACAGTCGTACCAAGAAATACTTGCCTCCCGCTACACTGCGCGTCGACTGACAAGGGAAGGATACTTGGTGGCCGTGGCCATTCATGATGGGATGTGTACTATCATATGCAGTTTTTGACGCTGATCTCGAATCCGTAGCCCAAATTTCCTGCGGGCTTCTGTGCAGTGAGTTACACCCATTTCTTTCCGCGCACATGTAATGCAGTTTGCTCTTGTTTTGGCCCCAGGTTATGCTTGGTAGCTGATTCAGGGCCTTCAAAATGTTGAATAGTTTCGAAAGAAACATGGTTCTTGCTAGTGAGCTGCCGATACAGCTGCCTTACCCCAATTTAAGCTCCCATGCAAGGCCATGAGGGAGTCAGTCACTGATTTTGAGTACTGCTCCCATATACGAGCTTAAATTGGGGTAAGGCGGCTGCATCTGCAGCACACTAGCAAGGCCCTTGTTTCCTCTAGAAGACCTTAATGTTTTTGGGACGATAATGCAGCTACCAGGCTTAGCCTGGACCATAAAAGAGTACGGAATATTACATCTGAGCGAAAAGAAATAGGTGTAACTCGCTACACAGGAGCCCGCAGGAAATTTGGGCTATGGATTCGAGATCAGCGTCAAAAACTGCATATGGTAGTACACATCCCATCACGAATGGCCACGGCCACCAAGTATCCTTCCCTTGTGAGCCACGTCGCAGCGAGTATGATAATGCATAGGAGGCGCGGCGCGACTTAGCAGACGGGCGGTGGATGCCGGAGGCAAGTACATTGTAGAACGACTGTACATAAGTACAACGTGAATTCATAGCCAGTGTTTAGGCAGATGGGATATGATTTTTATAAAAAATCCGAAACTCGGTCCAAAGTGAAACTGATTGATTACGCTAGCTCACTTTATGCTCCTACAAGCAAAAATGCTCTCTGTTGGTTTCTCTAGAGCATCGTTGTGTTGCTGCAACTATGGTACTAATGGGATGCTGTTCATCATGCGAAGCATCTTACAGAGGATCTTCACAGAATAAAATTTCTGTTTTAGAAACTGACGCAATAGTGGAGCTTTTGCCTGTTCCTTGTAAGACTATGTATGCGCATCCCTGCAAGAGAGCTGGGAATTTGAGATTTGAAGCCTACTCTGAGGGATGTTATGGCAAAGTGTATCTATTTCTGTATTCGCAAGTATAATAATTAAATTCATTCTCAAACTTTTTTTCAGACGAAAATCATGAGAAAAAGTCCCTATGAAAGCCACAAGAAGACGAGCATGTAACCAAAGGAGATATTCAGCGTGGCGAAAATACGTACGCACGTGTGCACAATTAACGTATGAAATATAAAAATAGGGTACTCTAATGGGAATTTCGATCTCAAAAACAAAGACATATGAACACAGAACAACAGAATCAGGAAATCCTTATAGGGACATCGAGAATGCGAGACAATCAGATAACTCCGAACATCGGAAAGATGCCGAGCAAGCGCAGTGCGATCTCATGGAAAACGAATTCCGCTACGCCTGTGTGATTTGGACGGAATAAAAAGTGACGTATTCGGAAAGGAAAAAGAAGGAAAGCAAGGATGATTCCCAGCATGTCAGGGCATTCCCTCGAGCGTGACAATGAATAAGGCTCAAAATACTGTTTATTATTCGCGAAATCTACTAGGGTAAAGATATTCATCTAACGTCCGTGTCACTGACTGGGAATAATATTGTAGATACTGGTTGAAATCGCTTGCAGGAACACATCAGCGTCTGCCTCGTTTGAAGTGGCTGCACTGTGCTAATGGAAGAGCAGCATTCCTTCCTCCCTGGTAGGGAAGTTGATTACTTTCTTATTCATTTATTCAGAATGGTCTACCAAAATGCAGACAGAAGCAGTAGAAAGAGAAATTTCACTGCTAGTCTACGAAACAATTGCCGTGTTCACATTCGATGGGAAAGAATCAATTTTTTACTCACATTACAGGTATACTTTATTTAATGGTGTTTGCATACATACATATATCTTACATGTACGGCTGAATTGATGAAAAGATCGAACCCAATGAACAGGGGAAGAACATTGGTTGAAGAGAGACATCATGGTTTAATTTAACCAGATAGACCATCTGCTCCTAGTATTGCTGTGAAATGCAGACATAGACAAACCATGCGTATTCGCACCGAACCACAAACATTATGACGAGATTAGCTTCGTGTCGCTATTTAAGATTGTGTTAGAAAAGCTAGGCTATTATCCGTGAATTGTAAATAGTTAAAAGTTTGCAAAAATAGCCTTAAAGGCAGCATGCACGGAAATTTTCGTGTAGGGGATTTCACTGAACTGGGTTTCCAGGGAAAATGAACTCATAGGCAGTGATGAAACAGCGTGAAACACGGCGGAAAACGGGAAATGAAGGCACCGTTTTCCACACTTCCAAGGCGCGGACGAGTTCTCCGCTGAGGGTATACGCACGTAACGCCACGAAATTCTGTGTATGGTGGGCATTTTATACACTACACTGTACACTATTCCATACATTACACTATACGCAGCGCTAGAACACGCGTTGCATACCAAGTCAGTAGCGTTAAATGGCGCGACGGACACCAAAATGGCCACACTTGCATCCGTGTCCACGGCAGTATCTCTGCACGTAGGCGGTCTTTGTGTTCAACCTTTGGGTTGTAACCGATCTTCATGGCAGATCCTCCGCGATTAGATGCATGCGGATGACACGCGAGTGACGCACGCCTGTAGTATTGCATATTGTAGTATTTTATAAATAGCCCTTCAGGGCACAGGGTCGGAAATGACTCCTATTCTGCTGCCGTTTTGCTGAAAAATTGTTCGCTCTGAGGTAGAGCATGTGCGGGGGAAGTTCTACGTTCCTGCTCTGAGGGAAACAGCGCTATCCCATGCGCAACGCTCAGACGGAGCGTTAACGGGAGGAACTTCCGAAAAAGGAGTTGGACTCGCAGGAAATCCAGTTCGACGCTCATTTTTATAGATCCTAGGGTTCTTTATTCGCTTGCTCTCTCGTTCCTGCCTGTAGCGATTTACAATGGCTGAAGCAGGTATTTCGCGCTGGTCATTTCTCAAGTTCAGATGGCTTCAAAATGAAGCAACACCTACTCCTGCAAGATCTTGTGGAGAATTCTATGGACTTCAGCGGGGTGTTGCACACCAGTGCTCAGGACTGATATACCGAATAATTTCCAAAAGTCCTATTGTAGAAATAGAAGGATTTAACCAGGTATAAGTGTATCGGGACATATTTGTCGCTGTTTCGCTTCACTTTTGTTATCACTGTCCCACATGCCTGTGTCGCCTGGTGTTTACAGTTTATCCAATTTAATACACCACTGGCGCTTAGTGTTATGCTGAACTTTTATTTATGGAAATCAGACAAAGTAAAGATGCACTTGATTTTGCGCCGTGCTTTCACGAGTGCTACTCTTTACGCTACTCTTTACTCTTGTCTGATGGTCGCTTCATAGACAGCCTATTTCACAGTAGATATAACTGTGCACACAACGGTTGAAAACTGTTCAGAAAACACTGGAACCCGGATCTGCATCCTGGGGGTCTCTCAAATAAGTTGCCTCTATGGAAATACGTATATAAATGCCATACTCGCACCTACTTAGTAAAAAGTTCAGAAGGCGGATTCCCATGCAAGAAATTGTACAATGTGGAGAAAAGGAACCACGGAGCAGAAGGGTGATGACTGGAATGGAGGACGCCGACCTCTGCCAAGGAAATTCCGCGATTTTCGAGCGATTGGGAGGCTCTGACCTGTTGGATACTCTCGGTAACACTGACTCCAAAGAATTCGCACGATTCATAAATTAGGCAAACTATAAGAGAGCAGCGATCGCTTCGACTTGGTTGTTTGACTCAGAGCTAGGCATTTCGAATAAGGTCTGTTTAAACAGCTGTACTTGGAGCGTGAACTATGAGTGCTTCCAAACGCCGGTTGGAAATGAGCTCCAAAAAAGCACAGAGGCAATGAAATAATGAGCAGAAGATTCTTCCTGTTATGCGGAAGGAATGACAAGAAAGCCTTATAGTAATTCCTCTGCTGACCTCAGATCCCAAAGGACAAATGAGCGCAAAACAGAAAGAGTTGAGAAGAGAAAAAAAACGCAGGGGTTAGAGTCCTAATTCAACGAGGTCGAGTAACGGGTGGGAGGACAATATCTCTAGCGCGATCTCAGGGCCTGTACAGGCCGACATGACCCGCGAAATTCTCGAACAAGATATCAAGTCCGTCTCCTCTCGACCATGCGTCTTGAACATTGAAAGTGAACAATTGCTGGTAGTGCAAGGATAAAAGTTAAGAAACGTTGTTTATTCTACGATACCCTACAAATTTGCTCCTTCATACTATAGTGCTGACGGGATAAAAATCGAATAAATTTAACTAATTCGAACAACAAATCAAAGGTCCATCCAAAAGTTCGAGATTCCAAAACACAAAGCTTCACGGCCCTTATTTCCGATCACCCAAAGGCTTTCCTAACTGCAAGGTCTGAATGCAACCGCGTCAAAAACTGAATGTTCACGGAACAGCGTGGAGTTTGCCCAGTTCCTCCCTTATATGCCCAATACTGAAAGTTCCTGTCTCAATTTAGCAGAGGAATTCAGATTTGAGCTTCTTTTTCAGTTCATTGCACGTGTTTCCACTTCTACAGTGTCGATGTACAACGTGCCACCAATCGATATGTTGATTGCCGTATACGAAAGAAAGATATGATTGGATCTAAAGTTTCCTATCCGTAGCCATAAAGGTCATGCCATCATATAGAATTTAGCTGTTGCGGTGTAGCCATTCACGGTGAGGCAGAACTTATGGCGTATCCTGTAACTACGTTTTCTGTACGTTTTTTACTGTGGTACAGCATTTATGTGTCACCCAGGCCCCAGCGCGGCTTGTCGTCGGGCAAGCTGGGCTTCGTAAGAGGGGCAAAAAGCAAAAAGGGCTTCGTATGGGGTGCGAGGCGGAAACGCTGCGGGCGCAGGATCATGAAGGAGTAGTGGGAGAGGCGCGCTTGCTCTTTAGTGCATGATGTTGAGCTGCAAGGCCAATAGCCAACTCAAGACTTCACGGATTGACACCAAATTTGGGGTGAAGAAGCGCTTGCATACCCACAATAAGTGTTTGAAAAATGAGGCTAAACTTATGTGAACTAAGAAATTGTATGCTCGGTAAAGTGGCCAGCTTATCAAGGACAGGCTGAGTCCTAGCTCAGCCTGTCGTGAGCATAATTCTCCTACTGAACGCATAAGTTTCCATCCATTTTTCATGCACCTGTACTATTTTCCATTCGCTATCCAACACCCCACAAAGTGCCACTCATGGGTTTGTAAATCAGTGGTTTATCAAACTTCTCCGATTTTCCATAACTTACGAACTGTGTTTTTCTGCCGCGCTCCATCGCTAACACGGTCCTTTAACATTAGCTTGTTATTCGTTTGCCGTTATCTACTTGTATTCGTCTATTTCAGGGTTTTCTTGTGGTCTAGTGAGCTTTTCGTTTCCATTACTCATGTCGTGTCAAGTTTTGCTTTTTTCGCAAGTAACTATTGTGATTTATGACCGTATTCGGAGTTTCTTCCTTTTGTTGTGTTTTTATTTTTTAGTGCGTCGGACACCGGCCCGATCGGACAGTAAATTAGTATGCATATCGATGCTCGTCGGAATCCGACGCGTTGGATTCCGACGAGGATCGGTACGTGCCTCCGTTCTCCGATCGGATCGGACTCTGACGACTACAACTACAGCTTCAGTCGGCGTTGTCATGATTTCGGGGAGTTTTTTGAAGATGAAACCTTATTCGTGAATTTTTCGTGGTAACTTCCATTGCGATTAGATTCAAGAGGGGCTTCGTAAAACCCTGGATTTTCAAAGGGGGCTTCGTCTTCGCTTCTACCCCACGACAGGCTCGTGCTGGGGCCTGGTGTCACCCTGTAGAACTGCTGCAACTTTGTACGGACGAAAGATATGACTGGATTTAAATTCGGATCCAAGGATTGATTTTCCGCAATGCAGTAAATTATGCTAATGGATGGATGATTGAAGTGAAGCAACTCTCAAGAACAGGGAACTCTTTCTTATGAGGGTAAAGGATAAGGCCGTGTTTATACTTCTTCACAAGGGAATGGCACTGTAACAGCATGCGCTTTGCAAAGGCTAGCGAAGTTATAGTAAATTCCATACGGTGGTAGACAAGGTCCGGGACCGCGGCGCGGTTTTCCTCCTTGTCTCTGCCTGGCAGCCCCGCTGCCCCGGTACAGCAGGCAACTAGTGTGCCCGCGCCGCTGTCCCGGTCCTTGTCTACGACCGTTTGGAATTCACTGTAATTGGGTTGTCATCTGGGAGAACTGGAGGTGAAGAGTAACAAAAACTTAAAGTCTTATCCACATCGTCAACGGAATCGTAGTGTGCTCTGGCCTCCACACAGGACCAGGTGCTTTTGATAGTTCGCATGTGCGCCGGTCGCGATGCGGTGAAGTATAAAAACAGCCGAATGATTCCAGAAGCTGTGATTTGGTGCGCGAAAAAATGTTCTGGAATAGTAGTTCAGCATTGTGCGTGCTTGATTTCTGTAGAAAATGACTGAGTCTTAGCCAATGATCTCTTTGCTATGAATAGAACAAGGGAATAAGAGAATTATAAGATTTCAATTTTACCATAATTTATACTGTGAGATAGAATTGAAAACGAGCTTATTTTCTTACTCGAACAACGCCAGAATGAAAAGGCGAACGATTGTGAAGTACGGCACCATTAGGAATATATGTATAAAACACAATGTCAAACAGTGAAGTGTGCTGTAAAAACCGCTAGACTCAGAAAGATCGGAAATTTTCTGAAGATGATGTGGCATTTGAAAATACAAGGTGAGGGCAAATATTTATGTATTTTCAAATACTGGCTAAGGCGACTCAAAACCAAGTAGGCAAGTAATAAAATCATCAAAGAATGCTGAGCTGTAGGGCAACATACTGCTAGGAACTGAATAAGGTTCACTATAGCGCAAGTCCCTTCCTGAAGGTGTAAGAGTGAGAGTTGAGAAGCAACCAAGGCAAAATACTGATCCGTAGCTGAAAATGGGACAACAACCCTGGATAGTGGTGTGGGTAGATATTCATATGAACGCACAACACAATGCCGACTCTAATTATCTATACCCACCATCGCTTGGGCGTTTTTATTTTCAGCGGATTTTGCTAGTTGCCGAAAATTCGCATCAAAATCTCCTGCACGAACCATTAACCCAATCCCGTGTTCAACATCAAAACTTACGTTACCCTTCTGGACAACTTTAAAACAGTAGCGCAGCCAATATGAATCATGGTGAGCTATGTACATATGTGTATGTATAAAAGACGAGGCTTAGCTCTCGAAAAGATGCATTCGTTGGAGTGCACCCAGTAACCCATTTGAAATTTTCCGATGTTGTGGCGGCTGAAATGTGCTCAAAGTCGATGGTTGCCTAGTAATGGGAAAGAAAAAAGACAAAAAACCACATCAAGGCAGTTTTTCGACAATTTATTGTTATGCTATAGTAGTGGTGAAGTCAGAACAGTTTCGTGGCGAGGGATTGTTCAAAAATTAGTGGCACACTAAAAACGTATATGTGTCTTGATGATTTCACGTATTTGAGGAATAAATGTGAAAGCCAAACACGTTAGAATAACGTAACTACGTGAAGGTAGGGAGAGAGCAACTATGTACTCAATTATTCATTAGTTACTTTATTTATTACAATTATTTAATTGTGGCAAAGGTGTTTACAAGAACGCGTCGAGATATGGGCCAAGAAAAAGGAAAGCATGCGAATTACCAACGCTCTTATGCCATTCATTCCACTCATTTTATTAGGTTGTGTATAAACTTGCGTTTTTTTGATGCTAAACTTTAAACGTTCATATGCACCCTCAGAATCAGATGATCAAAAATTGGTTTGCAAAAGCGCACTTTGTGCAGAACTAAAAGAAAAACCAAACCAAATCTAATACTTGATTTCATCACTCAACAAGGTGTGCCCTAAATCGAATCTATGGGCAGGGTCCAACTTCATTTTTGTGGCTGAGCTAGTAGCAGATTCTGCGTCTCCTCGAAACGCTGATTCCAGGTCGCAATTAAACAGCTAGACAATCCAAGATATGTAAAAGGTACATAGATGTGAGACCTGTCTTGGATACCTAGTATTTCCCACAGTCCAACATTCTGTGATTGTGGCAGAGCCAGTATAAACCGAACTACTCTGTCCGCGGAAAGGATAAACATCTGGAAGTCAGCTAATATTTGTGAGGTGAAGCATAGAGTAGGTTGATGATCAGCCTCCAATTAGTATCATGCGCTATCTTGCAAAATAGCGAAAGTCCCTTGAGATAATCATGACCCGAACGCAACTGGAAACCCATTCTGGAGCGGCTTTGACAGCGACCCGGTATATGAATCCCGTAATATTCTGTCCACATAATATTCTACCGGACAGAGTATTACATGCAATACATGTGAAGTTAGCCCGAATATGTGAAAATCTAAATGTAGAATTCTAAACACCACACATTGAAAACTCCGCCCACTGTCAGAGTGTAATTAACACTACTCGCATTCACATCACTACAGAGTAAAACTCATCTGTTTGTGTGTTTGTTGGTTATCGCTTATATCTCACGATCCAACCGACAAAACAACATGAAACCTATACCGTCGGACTCAGAATTGTGCCCCGCAGTGCAACCAGGGTCTTTTGCCGTTTTTCCAGAAATCGGTTTTATCGATTTTTGGCCCCCTATCCCCATCACTATAGAGTAATCTGCGCAAAGCGCAGCTTCGCCGCGCTTCGCGTAGATCGCAATGATTCTTTGCACTGCGGGGCACAATTCTGAGTCGAACGGTATAGGCTTCATGTGCGAATGTCTATGAACAGTCTACCACAAAAAAGCGGATGTTTATTTATTGTTTATTCATCAACTTATTGGAGTACAAGTCGCTATCAGTGGTTAAACTCTCAGGGTTCTGTCTGGAGTCAATTGAGTGTTTTCGTGAGGGGTAAGTGTGAAGTTGAAGTTCCTATACGGGAGCGATTACCAACACACAATTTGATTATATTCCTACAAGTGCGAGGCTCGCCTTCGGCGAGCCTCGCAACTGTCGGCTTCATCTGCTGTGTTGAAAAATATTGGTACGTTAGTACCGAAGTCCCGCGAAGCGGGCAAGTGCGAGACTAGCCGGAGGCGAGTCGGAGCACTTGTATCAATGTATGTTCATTACCAGTAATTACAGAGTTTTCCATAATAATGTTTGCAATGTTTGGACTTCAATAACTCCAGCGCAATTAGTAATGAGCAGAACTTTTTCATTGGTAAAATGTAGCTTATGGTTAGAGGTGTTCAACTAACCATCGTTGGTAGCAGTTGATGGTCTGCAACTCCACAGGATAGATAGGGAAGCATCAGTTATGATTTCTACAATAGAAATGCAGGCAGTTGCAATCGCTCTTCGAATGGCATCAAATGTTTTGCAGCGTACAGCATGGCCAGTAGTGAAGCTCTTTGAGAAGTGACGTCAAGATGCCTCCACGTCAGTAAGTGCACCCGGCATTTCCGTATTCCTGCTACCGACCTCACAGCATCGACGGCCCCATCTCAATGAAAAATGAGGTAGGAATAGATACTGGCACGTCGGGAGTAGAGATGACTACAATGCGAACCATTGTAGGCATCAGCAATTCAAAGTAACGTTCTTGAGAATTGGTGTTTTTATGACTATACACAGCTTGAAGAGGTTCCGTTCAAATATTTTACTCCAGGCTTCATCTTCAAAAATTATGCAGCAAGAGCAGCTTGAAGGGCAGAAAAAATCTACATCAGAGCCTAAGGTCATCTGTTCCCTCTTGCTGCCATGCTGCTGTCATCTATCGCTCTGGAGCTATCCTATTCTTAGCAGAAATGAATACCAGAAATAGCAGAAATGAAAATTAAAAATGAAAATGATCTACATTACTTGCCTTTTCATTTATTTGTTCGTTTATATAGTCAGTACAATTGAAGGCTGAGACTGCATTCAGTAAGCATGTTCCATCGGAGACCGCATGCACCATTGAGATTACCCAGGATAAGCGTGTTAGCACCACGCAATTTTACCCATCGTTAACACGGAAGTCAACACATTCACGCTGGGTAACCTGAATGCTGCATCCAGGATAAGGGCAAGAAAGATCGGGGCAAGTAATAAGGATGCGTCTGCTGATATATGAGTTGAAGAGCACTTTTCGATTTTGAATTTCTAAAGAAATTTAAGAGACGATCGATCGAAATTATTGATTTTGCCTTTGTACGCCATAGAAATTCATACCTAGAAACAGGGATAGAATTGCACTGCACGCCTTCCTGGACATCCAAGGAGAGTTTGTCTGCCAACAAAGCACATTTCTGTGAAAATCGACTTCCCGAAACATCCCTGCTCCAAAATTGGGAACTGAACCAGAATCGTGGGGGCCGGTCAAGCTGTGAATCGCTCTAACCATGTGACCTGGAGTGGGCCATAAATGTATGGAACTATCTTGGCACAATTAGGGAAATAAAGAAATATTACTGATACAGTGAATACTGGGAAAAGAATTGGTGTCTCCGCCGTTTTGGGGACCCAGACGGGAAATAAAATTAATAAAAATATTAATTTTAATAATAAATAACGAATAATCAATGAAAAGTAATCAATAAAAAAATAAAAAATAAGAATGAAAGTAAGCAAATAAAAATAAACCAATGCATGATTTGTATTTGTACTGTAAAGTGATTTCAAATATTTGGCGACCCATTCTCGGGGTACGGGGGGGGGGCTCCCTGCGTCCGCCAGTGAGGTGAGGTGATATACTTCTAAAATTAATTTTGTTCATAGCAATTTTGTCGTAAATGCTGCTATAATGGAATCAAAAATATATAAAAATAAAAAAATAAACAAAAATATATAAAATATATAAAGAATCACAAACTACTACAATTAATATGCACAAGGTCACCCTTTACTAGGTAAACTCAGATTCTCGCGCGTATCTTTCTTTCAGTGCACTCTGTGTACTTTATGAAAGCGCCAGACTACTGCGTTCTGTGGTGTCCGAGTACTTTGGAACCTGTTATCATAGAAACAGCCTCGAGCACATGGCCAGCCGGTCATCCGCAAGTCCTAAGGTCAACCTCGACTACGCATCGATTGTGCGTTCACTTCACCGATCGACCGTATCTATTTAGGTTACTTGCTGCCATCCTTCACCCCGTACGTCACTTTTTAGCCGTTTATTCTAGTCGACCGCTTTGATGTTTGCAAGATTTCAAGCAAGGTAAGCAGATAGTCAGTACATTGCCTTGAAAGTTCAAACTGTTGCACTTGGTTTGCAGGGATTTCATGTTTTCTGCTTTTTTACTTCTTTAAATATGCCCAGAAAATTCCCGCTCATTTTTCCCTACTTCGGAATTTTCTCGCTCTTGCCACAACCAATACCTGGGATTAAACAACAGCTAATACTTAATCTCTCAAAAACGCATCTATTCTGGTTTAGGTTCATCACAAGTGCTGCAAAGATCGCATCGGTGTCACAGCCCATCAATCGGATAATCACAGTAGAATGGACGGATGGTGAGGAAACCGAGGTTTAAAGTAAATTTCTAGCAAAAATCTCCATATTATACTCCTGAAATTACTTTTTTAAAGAAAAGAGTGCTAGAAGGCTCCAAGATGTGTTTGTTTTCTTTTTTATGTTAGGTATATCTCGCATCTTTCGTGCTAATGTTTAGCGATTTAATTTGGAAAATTGCTCTGAATAGAGATTGAATTCTGAGATATACATATAAGCACGTATTCGTCTAATATATTGTGCAATTGACCAGTTAAGTCCAAGAATATTAGGTTGACCTGAAAGTCTCGCACCAAATTTTGCACTTATTTCCAAACAATCACAACATTATTGTTCATGACAGAAACTGTCTGCCATTGTTCGAAATTGAGAAGTAGTAGCATATTCCACGTTCTACTGTCAACGAATTTATTTCAAGAAAAAGGAATTCTGGGTCGAAAAAAATGCTTGAGCAAGAGTTCAGAACTTAGCAATCTCTTTGTTTCTAAATACACCAAAAGCATGAAAAATATCAATCTCATGCGTTTTTATATCCCTGTTTTCCAGGAATGAAAGGGAAATTCCCGGTGATCTGGTTGAGAGACTGTTCTCCTGATCCTGTCACGTACTCTGTTGGACCAGCCATGGTTGCACGGTACAAAAGTTTTTTTTGTAGAAAGAATATTTTCCATGTCCTACTCAAGCCTAAGTTGAAAGCGAACCAATCATGAGTTGCTCTTATCAGTAAGTACAAGTAGCAGCTAGGTTTCCAAGGCGATAAGAAGTTCCTTAACAAGGATTTGCCCTTAGGAAACGTGACCTCTAAGCAGAGAACGTCTCGTAGCTCCAAAACGAGACGTTAGTTACTGGTCGGCAAATTCAACATAGTAGATAAAATAATAAAAGCCAATAGATGTATGTAATTCCTCCGTCTGCTTGATTGTAGTACTATTTACGAACACTAATTTCTAATTGTCTGTGATCAAGACCAACTTTTTATTCAATTCTGCTTTTTACACTGCAGCCTTTCCGTCTTTTCCTGTGCAAACTTCATTTTTTCTTCTCCGTTCCCCATTTCCTGCTCTATTTCTGCAACTATTATTAGTATCCACGTGCATTGCGTTTCTGGAGGCGTTAGCTCCGTTGTTTTTATTAGGTCTCAGTTCGGGGCTCTCTTTCTTGCAAAGGTGGTGGATAACTATTTCCAGCAACCTTTGCTCCCGGATTCGCTGGATATAATGAACGTGAACGACCACAGTATTAAGTTATTTATATAATTGGCTCATTGAAGTCGATATTTGTTACATACCTCTTGTTTCTAACGCCTAGCCTGACTACCTGAATTTTCAATGGAAGGTACACCGGGTTGGCGAATGTTCTTTGACGCCCAGAAAATGCTCTCTGGATCAAAATAATATAACAACAAGCAAGTAAAATGAAAAAGAATTTACCCTAGCTCTTCAGAAATCTCACGATGAACGAGTTTGATGTGGAACAGTCTCCAAAAGATGTTCGATTAGAAAATGATGAACTTGTCATTGATTGGGAGGACACTCAGTCAAGGTGAGTTGGAGAGTGATCACTAGATATACAGGACCGTAAAAGGAAAAAGTTGTTAATCCAAACGAGCTTTCGCACACTTTTTTCGGGCATCTAAGGCTGCCACTCTAGTTGGCGCGGAGTATAGTACGCGGAGTTGCAATCGCTGGCGACATTGACAGCGGTAACCAATTTTGTTTTGAACGTCACTAGCGTCGCTGTGCAAGAGCCACTGGTGATCCGCGCAACATCCATCCGGAATGAAAATCTATCAGGATAAACAGTAGCAGAACCGGGAACAAAGAACTCGTGCATCTTCTCAGCGTTTTTGGACGAATTGTCCTTATATTGCAGTTCATATCTACGGCAAGAGAGTGACTGTAAGAGATCCAACACCAATCAGATGTCTACGCTAAAAACATTGTCTCGTTTGAGATTCGACTCCACTTGGTTACGCATCCGGAATCCATCGGACGAGAAAGCGGCTGACCTTAGACGTCGAGTTTACCTTTTCCCAGAAAGAACATGGGGCAAGGATGAGATTGAAAGCAGGTTAAAGAAATTTGACCATGACGCGGTGATGAATGATGACAAGGTAACGCAGTTATGGCAGCCCTTTATCATTTTCCTAGTTCCTGTTGTTGCTCCTTTACCATTATAGCAGGGTTCCATTCCAGACACTGCATGATTTCCTCGAAGCAGTGTGTACGGATGGCATAGCGGTGATTCAAAACGGTCCCACAGGAACACGAACGGCCGTTCCTGACATTGGCGAGAGGATTGGACTGATTCATAACACTCATTTTGGGTGAGAGATTTGTCATGTAAGCGAGTTGGTTCGTAGATCAAATCCAGGCTGAAATCGTGCCCCTGGAATCGCACTCCGGACAAGTTTTGGACAAACTAAGGGACAAAATGTGCAGCAAATTCAAAGGATTATAGACTATCACGAAAAATACTCGAAAAAAAAAAGACTCTAACTAATTTGCAGTATTTCTGACAATTTACATGCTTCACTCTATCATTTCTGTGCTCGGATATGGGCGTTTTCTGGCAGGAAATTCAACGAAACAGGCTTCAAATATAATAACCAAAGAGGATCTTCAAAAATAAGGTTTTCATAGTAGCCGAAATAGTTTGTCTTTGGGAAGAATTTGTTCTGTTTATCCATTTCGATTGTAGATCCCCAGCAGTTCCTTCCTACATAGTACATAGATAAAGAGCTGAATGCCCTTTGAAAGGACATACACGAATGAGCTTCCCTACTATGATATGTAACCTGACACCGAACGTGCACTACATTAGCAATTGTGCATAAATAACTAAAAAATCCGATAGCCAGGATTTTAATGCTTCTAGTGCTTGAGTGAGGATATCGCCCATAAAAAGGAGGAAGAGCAGAAAGCTTCTGGTGCCGAAGTGTGAAAACCATTTCATCCTTTTCCTTGTTTGTAACAGTTTGCGCAGATGCCGATCCGAGTTCCTCGATTATTTCATTACTCAACTTCTTTTAGAGTTACGAAATAATCGAAAAATTGAAGAAAACAAAAACAAATCCAGCGAGGATGGCAGAAAACAAGAGTACTAAGAGATGTACTGGATGCGTGATTTGTCCGGCTTTTCCTACATGACCTCCCATCTTGCAAGTATCCAACAGACCATTCCCGCCTCCCAGCACGGAGCCAATTCGTCCGTTGTGCTGGATTTCTTGAAAAATAAGGGGATTCGCGATTATGAATTCTCGGTTAAAAACGCATATTTTGGGAGAACGTACTGCTTGCAGTCAGAAATACCAATTTTCTTTCGCTTATTTTAGTGTTTTCTTTTTTGAAATTGGCTTACTTCAAGTTGACTTTTATTTCTTAAGTCTATTTTAAATAATTAATGTTGCTGACTTATTCCAGCAAAGTCTTTGAAGTTTCAACAAAACCAGACGCTAGCAATAAAGCGTATGCGTCAGATGGTGGACTACCATTCCACACGGATTTCCCGTCGCTTTCTCATCCTCCGCAGGTTTGTAGCCCTTTTTTGGATTCTACGAAAATCCACCTGTAACCAACAACGTTGCTACATAATTTCATTCTCAAAATGTCCTTCAGCTTCAAATGCTTCACATGGTACAACGGGCTGAAGAAGGCGGCAACAGCTTGTTCGTCGACGGCTTCCACGTAGCTGAGCAGGTGAATTCTTTCGCTTGAGCGAAGGGGGCTATAACATCCTGTGAAAGGAAGAACCGCATATAAATTACATTAAGGAGTTGAGTAATTATGACGTCATAGAAACCCTACACTGCTCTAAAAATGGCATTCCAGTTAGTACAAATGATGGTGACTAACTTATAAAAGTACATATGAGACAACTCTGCTATGGTCTATGTATAAATTCCATCGGTGCAATCGCGAACTCAGTGACGCGTATGCGCAGCGGCTGGATTGTGACGGTTGAACTCGTCCGCCATTCAGCCGTTTCCAGCTTGAAAGGAGTGCTCTTCAGTATGATTTGTATCTTTTTAATATTTTGTGCTTTCAACATATTAACATACACGTTGTGAAACCCTTGTTTGATCGCACTGGTCTACTGGAACTAGAACAGCAGAAAGGTGGACGAGTTATACCACCAGAATAAAGCCGCGGCGCACACGCACGCCTAGGTCCGCGCCTAGGCGTTTTATAAACTGTACGTAGTTTCAGAAAATTCTATGTGTTAGTATTCCTGCAGAAACACTGCAAAATAGCCTTACGGTGCAAAGTGAGCATGTCTGATTTCATGACAGGCCGATGAGGAACAGCCCTAGCTTGAGTCTCTTGGAAAAGAACGATAGATTTTCGAGGTGAAGCGAATTTTACTGGTAAATAATCAATAATCAATCTGAGGTAATCAATATCGTCTAGGGGACAATTCTTCACTGATTTTCCTCAGGATTCCTGCCGGCTTAGTGTTGATTTGG
>JARK01001445.1:332754-353238 GCA_000688135.1 Ancylostoma ceylanicum | reverse complement strand
GGGGGGGGGGGGCGGGCATGAGAGTGGATGAGAATGAGTAGCCGAATTTTCGAAATTATTTTACGAAACAAATAAAAATCTTCTATAAGTCTTTCTTTAATTGTTCATTTTCATTACTATTCTTAAATATTTATTATTATTTATTTAGCAGTTAAATCAATATTTTTGCTATTTTTACTTTTTCACAAATTTTTCCCTACGCCCCCTTCCGCCCACTTTCTGCGTCCGCCACTGACATACATATATGTGTAGTAACGACAATTTTTTAAACCCACAATATTTTCAGCTGCGCAGGGAAAAACCCGAAGTGTTCAACATTTTGACCAAATACTCCCTCGAGTTCATCGAAGAAGGCTTTGACGTTCACGACGGACCTGATGGCAAACCGAAGAAGTTCGACTACAACATGTGTGCTCGACATCGCACCATTAAGTGAGTTCGCCTCTACATTAGGGGGTTCTCCTCAAATTCCCGGGCTTCACTCGGCTTCACTACCTCTGGCTTGAATTATTAGCGCAATTTGTTTTTTGTAGGTTGGATGAGAGAGGGCGGGTGATTAAGATCCAGTTCGGCAATGCGATGAGGAGCTGGTTCTATGACTGCAATCCAGAGGAAATTCAGGATATTTACAGGTGTTTCACAACTAATAAATTATTTTGGCAACTAATAGTTAGAGGCGACGGATTAATTTTTGAAAGAGCTGAAAACCATAAACTCCGTCTTTTTGCATCTTTCCAAAGTCCATTTGATCATGTGACTTTGACCTATGTATGTTTTTCTGGGTTAGAAATTGTTTTTTTTGGTTCCAGAGCACTGAAGACTTTCACAGACTACTGCTACCAAGACAGGAATGTGCTCAAATTCGCTTTGAATAACGGTAGGTGGTTGGCAGCAGAGCTACGTACTGACAGATAATTTGTCCAAGGATGTTTCCTATAAACCTATAGGCATACGTAACGTTCATTCTTCAACGGCAAAGACCTTGTGGCTAGCTGTGTTGCGTACGGGAGTTTGAGACAAAGCGATTCTACCATAATAGATTCCACAGATATATCCACCCTCAGAACCGTCAAAACAAGTTGTTGGTCCGCATCTGAAACTTGCTCGGAACAAAAGTCGTCGGTAACTTGTAAATCCAACTACCACATTGTCTTGCAAGTTGTAGACAAGCTTTGGACCGACTTGTCGATGAGAAAAAACGAACGAAAGTTGTCAAAAAGCTTTGGGCTGAGCGAGTTCCAGATGCCATCCGACAATTTGTTCTGGGGGTTGTGAGCTTATTCTGATAGTAAATCAGCCATGAGTGTTGTACAGTTTTATCGGTTGCTTGATTGGAACTTGATTTCAACGTTGAACCTCAATAAGTCCTCATATGCGCGATGTCCATAATTCAATACGATGCCCATACATATATGTCGCTGTAGAGCTACTGGTTACAGAAATAAAATGCCCCCCCCCCCCAGAAATTTCCTTCCAGCAATCAGACTCAACTCTCTGATTTTCCTTCCCTTTCGGCTATTTGACTCTTTTGTGAAAAAAAAAATAGCATCAACAACAGTATCTCATATTCTTCTGTAGACACCGAAAGGAAGGGGGGGGGGAAGGAATCAGGGAGGAGACCCGCCACTGAATAGAGAAAAAAATAGGGTGCTCACGATAAAAAGAGCTTACCTAGTAGCAGTTGGATAGGAATATGTTTTTCCTGCAATCCTGTTAAAGTCAGGTAATGAGGAACAGTCGCCTCTACCCATGGGTATGAGATTTCGCATCCTTCCAATGATCATCAGCATCCGGGCATGATGTAGGGGTGTGCCGGAAAATGCAGGATAGCAGCAGGGATATATTTATCATTTCTGAGCATAGTCAATTATTATTTCTGATTAACACTCTGCGTCTGTTCACCCTGTTTAGCCTGTGTAATCTTGGGAGGACAAAGCCCGTAATTTATTTCTTGGCCTCGCTCCGCAACTAATTTCATGATCTCACTGTCATTAGACTGATTATATCTAACAACCTAACAACTGATATCCTTTAGGTGATACAGTACTCTGGGCAAATACCCGCCTCCTGCACACACGTGACGCGTTCCGCAACGCATCGAACGGAAGTCGCACCCTCACTGGATGCTACTTCGCCTGGGACATCGTCAAATCCAGGGTGCGGTTCCTGCGACGGAAGTTGGGCCTGCCAAGCGCACAACCATCAGCATGAACTTCACCAGACTGATGGATGGAATTTCCACTTACAACTGTACAAACAACGATCTACACCTCACGTGTTTATATCACAGCAATAAATCTATACTTCAAAAAAATAATTACAATACGAAATTTCACCTGAACATCTTCTCAAATCGAGACAACATCATCTTCTAAGGAGGGAAAATGTGTGTTAGAAATAGAGAAGCGAACAGTAGTACTGGCGCCAGCGATCCTGACGATTTTCCTCTAGACGTCAGTGACGCAAATTTACAGAAATTGGCGCAATCAGGATCACGGACGCTGACAATAACTAACGAATCCACTAAAATGCAGGTGCAGTGAAGAAAGCTTCAGAGTAAAGAAATAATCTCACCGAAAAAACAGAAATAATAGTGTGTGATTATGTCGGAAACGGCCCCGCCAGCGTTCTGCGCACGATATGCGAGAGATATGCGCACGATATGCGAACGATATGCGAGTGATATGCGCGGAAATAGAGAGTGGGAAGTGCGATGTGTGATGTGGAGTGTTGGTAAAGCTCAGAGAACACGCTGTCCGCGTTGTAGCAATATATAGAGAAACAACGAAACAAATACACGAAACATAACAAAAAATACGTCTAGAAGCGGGGTGAAGGCTACAGGCCCGCGCCCCGCGGAGGGGCGGGCCTGCGCCGACGCAGGATATGTATGCATTCTCGGAATTTAAAGAAATGCGTCTGAAACATACATTAGATTAGATTATATGTGTGGCTACATACACAAATAATACTAGGACACGACACGACTCGAACACTCTGAGAATGTGTACTGTAGAGGGCGCGACTGCAGATAGGTTACTGTAGCTTACTGTAGCTTTTTTGGGGTTCCAAGAAGAACTTCGATTCGATTCGAACACAGCTTCGCTCTAATCAGGGACTTTTCCGAGGGGGAATCAAGTAGTTGGAATTGGGATTAATTTTACCTAAGAGTGGCGCTGAGTTAGATAACCTTGACGATAAATAACATACTGCTGGTATACCTAACGAGGGGACAACTATCACAAAAGGTTTGGCACAAAAAGTTGGTTTTTCTCCTCTGGTTTGGAGGCGAATCTAGAATTTACCTGAAGTTCAACCCAGGCTAGGGCGAATTAGTGCTACCTTCGAGTAAACTATCCCTTAAAAATACCAAAAATACCGTATTACTTCAGTGCGTGTTGGGACCAGCCTTCGTTTGTGAATAGAAAAGCAGGGGTGGCATTCATCATTGAAAGTCGAGGTGAACTTTTACCGCTGGATTTGAGAACCTGTGGTGTACTTGGGGGAAAACGTGGGGTAAAGTTTGAAGGTAACCGTAATCACCTCGGGTAAACTCAATGATGAATACCATCCCAGGTCTTTCCAAACCGTAACTGACGAAAATCACGGCTTCTGTTTAATGATTTCCTCTACAAGCATTGATTGTAGAGGAAATCATTAAACAGAAGTGATTGGACGACGCTGCAGTGCTGTGATTGGTCAGTGGTCGGCTAGGCCTATGGTGTGATTGGCCAAGGTAACGGAGGTCGAACTCGGATTTTAGAGCTATGTAGGGTGCATCGCTACCGTAAGAGGCTGCACTGTGATGGTAACTATTACCTCGCCTGCTGATTACTGTACCACACAGCTGCACGGCGGGACAAAGCTGCATTGACTTGACCTGATACAGTAGGCTACAGTACCCCTCAGCGAATCGTTCCCTAACAAAAGTTGAAACTAGACCGGCTGAATCTCAAAGAGGGAAGGTGACAACTGGGAGTTAAGAGGTGACAGTACGTACGGGGTAGGTGGAGAGCTGTGTGCTGTGGAGAACGACGGTTCAGAGCATAGTAGAGCAGAGCAGAGGAAGAGAGCACAGTGGAGTGAGGAGAGCGACAAGAATTAGACAGTTCAGGATGAGAGCATATGGTGCAATTACACACAGACATATACGTAACGTATAGAGAGATGTGGAGGGTATCACAGGATTTGATCTGCAATAATAATTTATATGGCATGGCATGATCCGCTCGTACTCGTCTCACAAACGAAGTTTTTTGTTTAGTGCGACATGCGCGCGCGCGTCGACAGCCACACGCGCGTGCGTGCGCGCGCGAAAGAGCAACAACATACATGGTGATGTGATGATGATGATGAAGGGTTACACGATGGGTTATTACGGTATTACCGTACATGATGTGGGGTTTAACCCCTTTGTCGTTGTTTGTTTGTGGTTAGTAAACAGCAATAACAATATTAGCACCGGATCTACACGCTCCTAGCTCCCCCATTTCACGAACCTTTGGTCGACGGGTGAACGGGCACAATTGTGACAAATGTGTGTATGTGTGACAATGACAAAAGACTAACAAAGTTCTGTGTGACCATAGCAACGCCTGTACGACAGCTGGCTGTTGCGGGCGGCGACTAGATTCCGGATTTGGAAAACGAGACCCGCAGATGGGCGTTCTCGGCAAGTTTGTGATTGTGCATGGCGATCAGCGCGTCGATGGCCGTCTCCACATCCTCCAACTGACACAACGCCATCTTGTGATCCTTGCTGGAAATCCGACACATTTCTTCGTGGGAATCCCGCGAGAAGGAAGTGGGAACACTCACGGGAAGAATTTGAATGCCTTCACTTGGAAACCGTTCTGCTCGAAAGCCTCAGTTAGCGTCTCTTCCGAGATGTTCGGCGGGATGTTGGAAAGATGCAGTGTACAGCTTGGCGGGTAGATGTTCATGTAGTTCTTGCTGCCCGGCTTCTTGAAGCGGTGCAGAGGAGAATGGGAGTAGTCCCTTGTAAGACCCGCATCCGGTTGACCTGAACAGGGTGTAGAATTAGTGGACCAAGTACAAGGAAACTTAAAACGCTCAGTTCCTTACCCTCTTTTGGCAATTGTACGTTGTTGTGCTTCGATGGAGCAACTCGTATCACTCGGTCGTGCCAACGGATTTTGTCCAGATGTTGCATAGCTGAATTAGAAACGACTGTTGACAGAGCTAAACTCCACAATCTTTATTTGTTGTAGCCTGAGTTGGGATTCATGGCCTGGCATCAAGAGATTATCCAAACGTGTTTACGCGAGTGTAAACGTTGGGAAAATTCGTATGGTGTAAAACGTTCAACCTGGGTAACAAACGATGCGTGCGGCTCCATTAAAGCAGACGGGCGAAACCAGGGTAATAGACGAACTTTGACTTTCTGCGCATTATAACTCTACATGCTCTCTCGGGTAGCAGGTCATGCTAGCGCCGTTGGATTGCTTAGTTACCGTTACGTGGATCCTAGCCCTGAACAGAGGGGGAGCTGACAGTGAAATGATTTCTAAGGAACTGAAGATGGACTAGAATGAAACAGATAAACCCAGATGAGACTTGCCGAGGCGACTGCAATTTAAGCTGGAATCAAATCTCGAAAAAAATGGCAAAATTTTTCCGGAAAATCTGCTTACTCCAGCAGCATATTTGCTCGTGCTAACTATAGGTGAGTTTGTGTGGTGTTGACACGTTTACCCTGGGTAATCTCAAAGATGCATGCGGCCCTGGCTTCGTTTAGTAATCCGCTCATGAATCCTAGCCCTGTTCCTGTCTTCATGTGAGCTGTAGTACCACTTCAGACATTCTATTCTAGTACTTCTTACTGGATCTATACAGATTGATACTCCATTCCTCTGCAATGACGAATGAATAAGTTATTTCATGCACCGATATTGTCCTGGACCCGTATCCAATATACTTTATCCAGTCAGATGAACGCGCTCGAACGGATTTGCTAATGTGGTTTCGAGAATCTGTTATCCAATAAAAATTTATCCGCGGATGTGCAAATCCAGTCGCTCCACTGCAGGTTACCTTAATCTGGTGAATTTCCGCTTGAAAACAGACCATGATCTACTCCATCTTTAGTTCGTGTTTAAAATGGATAGCATAGAGGAAACATATATAAACATATACAAACATAAACATATATACACATGCTCGCTGTGTTTCTCCCTCCCCCATGGTTAAATATATTGGACAAAAGTCCAGAATGAATCGAAAACAGAATAAATAATGACCTGTGATGCACAAAACGTACCTAATTGTGCCTGTTGCGGCTCCGAATACTGTATCAAGGCATTATCCTTCTTGTTGTAGAGTATCTTCACACGAACTACATCGCCATACACCCCTAAAATCACAATTTCCATGGAAATATTTGCAATGAACAGAAGAATGCCCCGAGAGTTGGGCATGAAAGACCTGTTTTATCACGGTCTTCAAAAACGACGTACATTTCACTTGACATAATTTCTACGTTAAGAGAAATGCACGCAAATAATGCGAACTGTTAACAAACAAACGTTCTTGAAAGGTTGAGGACTCACCGAATAAGGTAAAGAGTGCGTCGGGCGACACTTTCTGGAAAAGGAGAAAACTTTCTCACGCATGTGTAAAATTTTAAATTTTTAAAAGTTGAATTTTCAAAAATTCAACTATTGAAACACCCACGTTTTCATCTAAATTCGAGACTAGCACGACCGATGTGATGCTAAGGATGTTCACAGGGAATCGAAGCGAAGTGAGCGATGAGGGTGTGAGGCCACCGACGGCGCCACCGAGTGCTCCCAGTGATGGCAAGTACTGTGAGAGGGCTGTTGCATCTGAACAGAATGGGTATTACTGGGAAGTTACCAAAAAAAAGGTGAAGGGAAAAATACCTGCACTAAGCGTCGGAGGTATGAACGTTGTGGCGGGGTTGGCCCCAAACGCGAATGAATAGGGAGAAGCCGTCGGTAGCAATGATTGCAGGCCAGGAATTCCTGGAAAATTGGAAACATAATTGAAATTTAGTTAGCGTTCAGAACAGCAATAACATGGAGAAGAATCCTTCGTCCTCTTGCGCTTAAATGGACTGCGACACAAGGATTTGAAGCATGTAGTCGATGCAATAGAGTTGGTAATAAAGGAGAGAAAATTGCGTCCGTAGAGTGATTTTAACGTATGATTTTATGGTTTCTTCGCAATGTAATAACTACAGGGTGACAACAAAGTCTTTGGCCATACTTTGCAACTCATAGAAATTCCTGTAGGTTAGACAAGGGAACCAAAATTTAGAATGAGTTTACACAATGCATGAGCTTCAAAAACCACTATTGAGATTTTGAGCAAACCTCCAGCCTTTCCGATATAGGCCTCAAAACCCTCACGAGCCGCATAACCTAAAGCCCACACCTCCTCAAGGTAAATTCAGCCCTACAACTCTCACAGAATTTCAACGATAGGTCCCATAATTTTACAAAAGCAAGTTAAAGGAGTGTGCTATAAAGCAAGTATACAGGTATATCCATATATGTTGGAATCACGAAGTATGAGGAATATTTCGTGAATGTGTCAACCAATGTCTTATGAATTTTTCTTTAAAAGCAGCTAGAAAGTTGCTTTAAAAAAATCCCTCCCAATCATATAATGTGCGGTTGGGACTTAGCAAGGAAACACAATCACAGATTCCTCCATCGATACTTTGGGCACTGACTTCACCTCTGTTTTTTCGCGAAAACTGCAACAGATGAACACTTGGTGGTTTTTGCTCCAAAGAAGGACGACACTAGGAAATATGCTAGCAATGAAGTTGCCTTCACTTAAGGTCATTTTTGAAAAATTAATGTCTTCCAATTTGTTCTCTAGCAAAATTTTCTGGCAAGAAATCATGGCAGACCTGATCCGGCGGCCATGCTTATGGCGAGCCCACCACTTTCAGGACTAAATACACTCCAGCTGCCGACATCTTTGCCGCAGAACTCTGTACTTTTGGTGGAATATAGAGGACACTTTGGGAATTATTCGCTATATTTTTCATGTCGGTTCTCTCTTGCAGCAGAGGGTTACACCAACTAATGCGGAGAAATGTCATCATTTGTGATAATTCCTTTCAAAAATTATTTTAGCCAATACTATAGTTCAGAAGGCGTAGGAGATGCTCAATTTTGAATGAATCTGAAGCGCTTCAATAGTTTTTCTGCGAAAAATGAGCAGAGGATGGGAGAAATAGAACTTTCTACCACGCTCTGCAAGAAATGAGCAACCGCACCTTCGCACTACTTTACTTTATGATGCTGCCATTTTACTCATAGGCCATGACATTGTGTCAAATACTAAAGATATGTTGGTAGCGACATATGCAACACAACCAACAGCTTTGCCGCTAACTGTTTGCCGAAATTGCCAGGGAAAATTTCTGCGAAAATTTTGGCCAAAGACTTTGTTGTCACCCTGTATAAGGTCGTTTTGCCACATTGGGTTTGGTGAGTATCGAGTTCAATCTTTGATCGAAAACTGGAAGATACTTAAGATCGGCCAAATCTCAAAATTAGCTGTTGAATCTGAGCTCGATTTTTTTCCTGATTTTAGTTGATGACAGTCTAACCTGGTAAGCTAAGCCTAGATGCATCGTTGAGATTACCCAGGGTGAACGCATTGGCACCTGTGTCAATGGCGAGAAAATATGTGTGGTGTTGATATGTTTACCCTGGGTAACCCCAATAATACATCTACTACATCCATATCTACGTCTCTTGAATCGCTAATGCACGGAAGTATCCTTTTAAACATGGGTAATCTGAAAAGGGCTAATCGTGATTCGGGCACTCTGTACGCTGCGTGTCTCTCTCGGAAAGTGGGGTAGACCCTCCTTCAGTACTCCTGTTCTTCCAGCTTTTTTTTTCGAACCTATACTCTCTTTCTAATACGCTTTTCAAGAACGTCCTAACCACTGCATCGCTAACGAAGATGAATGCATAAATATCAAAACAAAAATCCTATAGCGACTCGGCATATTAAGGTATGGGCAAATATGTCGATAGTAATCAAGCAAAGGGTGAACGTGGGTAAGTTATCACGCTTATCATTGGTATGCTCAAAGTCATCTGGACACAGGAACCTTCCTAGTCATCCAAACGGGTAATGTCCTGGCTAACCATGAACATTCAGGTAATGAGAAGACAGCGGCGCAATGATTAAGTTACCCTGGGTCATTTCACTGATGCATGCGGCGCATGTTCACCTGTCGAATAAATGACAAAATTCCGTACCAGTTTTTTTCTCAGGAACATCGAAGCTTTATGCAAAAAAAAACGCGTCCCCCTTCCCGTAGAACGACTAGATCCTTCCGGGTAACACTCATGAACAGGAGCACTGGTCAAGGTCAGGCGAAAAATTGGTTAGCTAAGGGCGCCGATCCAATTTTCTCCATTTCCGATCAGTAGACAACTTTCTGCAATGATTCCCTCGTGCATAAAATCATACACGTGGACAGTGAAACCTGCACAACAGACTAAGAGATTGAAAGCATCCCTAGCAATTCAGATTTGTTGTATCATATTTCAGTCTATTTCAGTCAGCGTTGGCTATGAGTGGAAATGTGTTGGACAACCGCAAAAAAGATACATCGATCCCTTTCGCGTTCTCGGATTTCAGCGTGAATGGAAGTCTAGTGAAAAAATTGGTTGTCTGAAACAGCATTTCTACATTTCCACTAAATTTCGTGGATTAGCGCTTGGACCTACGAGGCATTGTATGGGAAGGAGAGAAGGATATGACCTCAGGCAAAGCATACAGGTTTTTGAAGCAAATTTTTTCAGGATGAATGTTGGTGTTAGTTGGGGGAGGGTGTGTTGGGGGAGGACTTTAAAAGTTCAGAAATTGATATGTCGTTAACACGTGCGTCAGTAGTTTCAGCCTGGGTAATCTCAATGATGCATCCGAACACAAGCTGATAACGAAGAAAATACTCTTCTTCGTGAGTAGATCACATTCCAGAAAGGGTTGTGTAGCCGACTTGTGACAAACAAATAAATAAAACTCACCAAGACCGAGCTGTTGCTCTAGACTGATCTCTCCGGAAGGCAGGTTAGGATTAGTATAGTCGCGACTTTTGTCGTTGTTGTACTTCACATTGAGTGTACTCAATTTGCTGTAGTCGATACGCAACGTACAGCACCTGAAAAGGACCAGATGGTAAGGGAGAAGCACCGAAGAGGCTAGACGAGGTCCTACCCGTTGTAGACATTTTGGTTCTCGAGGTTCTGTTTGGCGAGTTGAGCGGCGTTCGCTTCGCTGATCTGCACCAGTGCTTGGAACGTGTCTGCAAGTGAATAGCGATTGCTGAACTAAGGACGTGATCGCGTTGCGTTGCGGACCAGCAGTACATACACGCCGCGGTCCTCTACACACGGGAAAGCAGCACACCGTTATTATAGCCTGCATTGAAAGCCCGCGTGAAACACAGAAATGAAATGGAATTGGCGGAAATCATAGAAATAAAAGTGAGAACAGTAAGGAAGGATGAAAGGACGGAAGTGACTCACTATTCTTGTTGAATGTTATGATCCTCAGCACTTTGCCATAGCGAGAGAAGAGCTAGAATAGGAAAGGGGTGTGAACAGAGCAGAGAAACGACGGTACAAATAGGTAGGTGAAAGTATGATAGGCTACGGCGCCAGCGCACTCCTCGCCACGACTTGCACTGCACTGCACCCGACCAGTCATCCACGAAGTTTTCTTCGTTCAATCTACATAGAAGAAGCCATGGATACTATTAATTCATCCAATTCTATTATAGTTAAAAAGAGTATTTAGTTGTTCACATTACTACTAAGGTGTACTGTCTTGACGTCGTAATTAATCACCTACATAGAACCTCTTTTCCTCCCAACCTAAGACTTAGAAGACAGCAACAAAAATCAAACCTATCCCCACCTAATTTTTTATTTATCACAGGAAAATTAATGATAGGATTTTAAAAATAAAGAAAGCGCAAGAAACTAGTGGAAGAATCACGAAAAAATTAAACGACTGTTAACATTCCAATGTGAGGAAAAAATTACTATAATCTGTAGAGTGTAGCATGAAACACTGCACATCGCGCCCAGGTAGGCCTACGAGTAACCCACGACGGGCCCATTGTTGTACGCGATTTCTCCAACAGGAACCCCGGCGTATCCTCAGGGCTGGGATTGATGAACGCATAACCATGCGAAGCCAGGCTAGCAAACCAACTCTGATGCTCTACGCCTCCTAACGTTGCGTTATCTATCGAATAACCAGTCAAGCTAACCGTCGTTCGTTTGCGTTGGTAACGTTTCCTGAATAGTAGCCCACGAAACTCTCAAGTTGCCCAGGTTTGCTCTAGGAATGGTGGGCCATGCATATAGCTACGGATAACATCAAGATTATCATATGAATACTTCGTTATAAGACAAGGAAACGGGCAAAATCTTGTGGGACAAAGTTCAGCATCGAACCGCGTAGACAGATCACATCTAATCCTAATCATAGAAATTTTGTTAAAAAAGATTTTCTGCGAGCACATCCTGGTTGCTTGACAAGCAGCAAAATCCCTCTAGGAGATTCTGGAAATTTTATTTCATCACCATAGGAGCATTCTGGAATCTAAGAGTGATCTGCCCACAACTTCGAGGGTTCCGACATTGAAATTAATAGAAATCCACCCGATCGATGTTTTTCAGTTATAATTTTCCATGGAGAAGCATAAAGGCCACTTCATCGCTATGAAATGTCGAGGCCTGGTTCAATTATATGGCAATTGAGCAAGGAAATGGAATTTCCAGGGCTTAAGATCCAGATAAACTGGTATTTGAGAACCGGAAGTAATCGAGGGATACAGGGAGGACAGGGAAACTCGTCCACAGTAAGAACTAGCACAGCACTTCAACATAACTTTTCCAATGTTAAGACCCCTAAAATGTTTCCTTCCAAGTTTCCCTCTTAATTTTGCGGGTGCGAGCAGGGGGAGGGTACACAGCTCATAACATTCTAGCAAAATTCTGAAGGGAAGGAAGAAGTGGAAACAGTTGGGAAAATTTATTTGTCCATGATGGAAGGTTTGGAGTTAATAAATCTCCTTCCATAGAAGAAAAACCAAAGGAGCATGCTTGCCTGTTTTAGAAAGGAGATACGAAAATTCCACTGCCTAATGAGGATCTTCCCGGGCTGCGTACAGCTGTGAGATTACCCAGGGTAAACCTGTCCACACATCACTAATTCACCCATCGTTGTCATGGGCGTCAATTCGTTTAGCCTGGGTAATCTCAGTGATGCATCCAGGTTCTGAATATTATCCTTCAGCTATCGCTTCACTCCCATGGAATAGAGAGGAAATTTTCAAAAAATATCACCAGGAATTTCTTTTGGTAGAAATTTTGGTAAAAACTCCAGCAAACTACAGTGCTAGGATTTTTCACAGAAAATTGTAAGAAGTGAACAATCGTCAGGTAAGGCAAAAGAAAAAGCAGAAAACTTCATGGATGACCCAGTCGTTCGACGAGAGAAAAAAAGCGAATTCAAATCTCGCGCCGCCAGCATCGCGACGTCATGCTTCGAGTGTTTGTGTGCGTGTCAGTCAGTCGTCAGTCAGTTATATACGTACCACGTTGACTAGCGAAACTCAGTAAGAAGTAAGCATCTATAGTAGTCGATAAGCGGTTACGGTAACACTTACCGTATGCAGGACGTCCAATGTGACCGGATAGATCATATTCTCAATGATCACCCGTAACACGCTATTAGGAGCTTGTTGTGTGCCTCCGGATATGTCCAGAGTCGAGATCGAACTGCCATTTGAAATGGGAAGACCCTGAAATAAGGCCGAGAAATTGGTAGGAACTCTGGAGCACCCACCCACACTCTCACATCCCTCGCACATTTCAGGCCAACGTCTTATGTCCGCAAAATGGCGTTATCCCCCGGTATTGTTGTGCAATGAGAAGCATCGCAATGAATAAATTGTGCGCGCCTATTGTGCGTTGTTCGTCGGTCCGACGGCCGACCACCATTTAGACTGATAAAATTGCAAATCGCATTGATTAGACGGCTTCCCACCAGGAACACGTTCAGATTCCTTATGGACGCTGGGCGTCACTTCACCATTAAGATACTAAAATAGCTAAAATGGACGCAATTCGTCATTCGCACTAGTACTGACGCCAGAAGAAAACGTCGCGTGGTTAATCAAAATTAACCACCGCTGAAAAGACACGGAACCAGAGGAATGAATTGCTATAGCGTGGATACTGTAACTCTCAATCTTGTCTTGGTAAGAAGCCGACGAAAGAACCTGGGTAAGAACACCAATGAATCCTAGAATGGGTTAACGCTCCAGTCACCTACAAACCCACACTTGTAAACCTTTCTTGGGACGGTTGCATTCAGTAGCTTTGTAGTCATGAAAACGGTGGAAAACCTGGTTACTCGTGAACGCCTATCGTTTACTACACGGCTGCAGCAGAGGGAAGGTCACGTGTTTCCAAAAATCCAGAGCCCACATGCATCATTGGGGTTACCCAGAGTAAACGTGCTAACACACATCAAATTTACCCATTGTTAAGGAGGGCATCAACATCCTTAGATTGGATAATCTCATTGATGGATCCGGACCCAGGCTAAGAAGAGAATTAAATTCCCGATTTTTATTGCAAACCCATTTTTCCCGAACGGAATCCGGCTGGTAAACTGGTTTTGGGATCTACCCATACACTTCAAGAGATCAATAGAATTTTTTTCAAAGACGGTTTTGAATTATGCCCAGTGAAAGCTCGTGCTGTGGTCCTAGATTCATGACTGGGATCACCCAGGGTAACCTGGGCTTCGTCCATAACTGACGTTATTTCTCACCCTAATTTGAGTTTTCTTATGATTCCTCTCTTCTTTCAGCATTTCATTCCAACATTTGATAGGAAAACATTCCGCTGCAGCTTAACCGTTCTAGTAACAGGACCCGGATGCATCACTATAAGGATGGGTAACCTCATACCCACAGGCGTGACTGATGTAGCAGCTGGGCGTGGACAATGCCATGTGCGGGTAAACATGTTCATAGCTGCCACATCAGGAGTAAACATCGGTAAGTTAATACGTTTTCTACAGTAAACGTTAATGATGCATGTGTGTTTGGGTAAATTATCAATCAGTGATAGCTGATAAAAATTGGTGGGAGGTAATACTGCATGGTAAAAAAACCCACTGTAGTGGGATATAAGAGCACCAGGAACGTTTCACTTCTTTCAAAACGTGCTGTCCTATCCGATGATTCATAATATCTTAGGTTTTTCTCCGAAATTTGCTTGAGGTACACCACTGCCCAGTTATTCAACAAACTTTTTGTATTCCTTTGTTCCGTTGTATAGGTCATGCACATTTTAAAAATTACCTTCGTCCATTGTAATTTCTAAATTCTGTTTTTTATTGATATTTTACTCTATGTATTTCTACTGAGTACTCTCGATCATACCCTCAACATTTTCCGAAAATCCAGAAGCAATTGGTGCATTCTCAGACGTGGCGCGCTCACCTGATCGGTTCGGAACGAGTCGTACGTGGGATAGGAGTCCGGCATCACCTGGGCGGCCATTCTCTTGGCATCCAGAAGGCGTTGTGAAGGCGCACCGCGCTTCGTCGTCTGACCAACACATCACATCAGTCAATGGTGGATGGGAGCGATCGATGCGATGCGCGCGCAACGGAGGAGGAACGACAACGACGGACGCGGACGAACGAACGAACGAAGTGATAGACAATGGCGGACCGACACGGCGGCCACGATGAAGAAAACACGGGGACGAATTCAAGTTTGAGAGGAGGACGAGGAGGATGCGGAGGAATGGAGGGAGACAGTTCGAGTGGTGCGCACGCACTGTGTGGCGTGTGTGTGGCTACAGTGCAATGAGGTGCGTGTTGCAAACTTGGAGGACTCCTAAAAACAGGCCGGAGTTCCCATGTTTGTGGAGAGACCCTTGATCAGCTAGAGGAATCAATGAAAAAGATGTTGCTTGAAATCTGGACTTCCGGGTTTTTATGGATCAAGTAGTGCTACTAGAACAGTCCAAAGAACGAAACTTCCAGAATGGAGAAGAAGCATGACAACCGCTATACTAAGGTTAGCCGTATTTACTTTTTGGAAGAGTATGAAGTAGACATTTCTGCCCCCAGAAGGGATAAATTTAGTCCAGCACGGGTTCAATAGGTCAGAGGCCGCATGTACCATTGAGATAAACGTGCTAACACCCCCGAATTTACCCATCGTTAACATGGGCGTCAACACGATTACCCAAGATACGTGCCAATGACGTATCTAGGGCCAGGGCTACAAGAAGATATTTCTGGAACCTTCTGTACTTGCTGGTTCTTCTGGGAAAAAGCGTGCAAATGCAGTCAAAAGCATGGTTAAGCAATATAATATAAACATATACAAATACCAAAATAATGTTTGAATTTTCGGCACATGGAGGTTAAGGAATCAATATAGGTTAAAAGACCAGTGGTCAGGAATTTTACCTAGGATGGACTCAATGTGCTGGAAGTACTGAAATCCGAGTAGTCTAGAGCTCAGTTTAAAAGAAAGCGCATAAGAAGGTTTGGAGGGGAGAAAGAGGCTGTGATACCCTTTCTTTTCGAATATTCGGATTTTTTTAAAATATTTTTACCCTGCAAAGGTATTTTCAATGAACATCCCTGGCTCAAAAATTGTAAACTAAGACCAGCTGCAACTCAACGGGATAGTTTTTGAATATAACTAGTTCGACACCTCATCAATAACAGTAACCAGCAAATAATCCATCAATACGGATTTGGAGGCATGTTCTCTGCAAAACAAGGTGCTAGTTGTCGCTGGTACACGAACTCAGGGGTGAATAACACAATCGAATAGGAAATCGACTAGACTTCCGGTTCTGAGTGAGTCGAATATTCGAACGTCCGAATAAGAGAGGTGCACGCAGCCATTGGTCTTTCTTTGGAAGAGGTGAGAGTCGTAGTACTTTTTAAATTTGCAAATTTCCGACTCATTCGAAATCGAATACATATTTGAATTTTTGATCTCTATTCTAATACTTTATAATTCTGAGTACAGGTGGTCCCCGTTAGCCGATTTAGTGAACTATAACCTCAACCTCGAAAGCTTTACATTCCCATTCAAGCGATTTCCGTGATACATCGGCAATCCTAGGAAAAACAGCGTTATAATAGGTGTCCTACGGTGCATCTGAACGGTGTAAAAGCATTAATAAATCCAACGACATGCTCTTAACAAGCACGTAACCTGCAGCGTCGTTAGATTTATTGCTCTTTTCATTGCTACAATACTCAATCGAAATTTCAGCCTAGCGCTTCCTAGAGTGAATTTTCATGTTTTTCTTCACCAGACTGACCTTTTGGAAGATTATACGACATCACGAGATAATTTTCCCCAAGGTTTAAAAGCTATTTCGGTTGTCCCACAGCGACATCACGGCGTTTTAATTAGTGCAAGACAAGGGAGGAGGACGCTGAGCCTTGTTCTGAGGGAGAAGATTACCGGGCTGGCGCTTTTCTGGCATTAACATGAGAAAAGAGAGGAAATTTCTTCAGCTCTAAAGGAAACACATTGTTTCAAGAAGTTCAGGTTCAGGGAGGTAGGATAGCGTAATCAAATAGAAGACTGTAGGCAGGATAGTACCTGCATAGATTAGGGCAATCTGCGTGACCAGAGTAGGCTTTCAGGGCTTATATAAGTTTGTAGCGCCCCCAATTTGCCAACTAGCAATAACTAAAACTGGCCTTGACAATGGTCTTAGCGATCCCAGAGTAGTGGTAGTGGATAGCCCAGTATACTTCTGTAATGCCTTTAGCGCCTATTTCTACTACGCTTTTGTTCTACTGTCAGCTGTAATCAAGACATTATTCCAGTTATGGTCCATTTCACCAGCAAGGATAGTTGGCCAAAGATGAGAGAAGAAATGAACGAAAGAAAGACTGTGGCAGGGGGAGAGGAAGGTGAGAAACGCAGGCATTGCGCACAAATACCTGACCATAGTTGATTTTGGAATTATAACCTTTCTTTTTGAGACTTTTCAGCAGAAAAGATTCTCGGAATTTTAGACCCTAAGCTAGGTATTACCATTAGAAGGGCCTTAATCCACTGGAACGACTAGTATTTCTTGCTACCACGGATAATGACAGCAGATCAAGATCAACAGATCAATGAAGCCCTCGATATTAGGCTAGTTCTTTAACTAGTAACTGCAGCAAAAGCGTAGGATGTCATAAAAATACATTTTTGATTTCCATATTTGTTTTAGACAATCTCAAACTTAAATTGTATGATGTACATGTGAATTTTGTTCTCTCCAGGAAATGATAAATAAACAAACAAAGAAGTAAATAAATGATGTGCAAGTCTGTAAAGGTAATCGTCCGGAGCTTAAAAATTATGGAAAATTGAAGAAAAGATTAAGTTGAGAAAGGTGGGAGAGGGAAGGACAACAAGACTTAGGCTTAGGCATAGCCAGGCCCAGAGGCTTAGGCCTAGGCAGGCACAAGCCTCCAGACTACGGCTTTCACCACTTTTTTAGCGGCCTCCCCCACTTAAAAAAGCCTTCTCCACGAAGAAAACTTGCTGTATGTGCCTAAATTCTAGCGTAGGTGAGGCGTATGCGGAAAGCTCGCTAATCGGAAGGCCTATTTCCTCCTGAATTGCATTGTGGGTATATCTACTAATGTACTTATTGTAAGAAGATGATTCATTGCATTCAACTTTAATATCAAATTGTTGTACCTAAATGAGAACTTTGTTCACTTCTTAGAATGAATGAGCGGGTGTGTACCATCGTGAGGGGATGAGGGGCGTAGCCAGACGCCTGTGATTGGCGCATTCGCGTCGGATATCACGCCCACTTTGGACTCAAAATGCGTCAATCCCGTAATAGATGGCATATATTTGTCTAGCACCGTATGAGTTCAAGAAGGTGGGCATGATGAGAGGCCTGAATGTGCCAATCAGAGCCACCTGGTTACGCCCCTTCTTCCCTCACGATGATACACACCCAGAGTGAGGATGTAAATTATCCTGAAATGATGTGGCATAACAATTGTGTCATGAAATAAACACACAAATAGGTACCAAGGTAAGGTGTACAAGTAAACTACTCCAATCGACCACGCTGTTCCTGTTTTTGCTGAATACCGCTCGAGAGTACCTGCTACCTATCCCAACCCACATAAAAAGCGAATTCCTCGAGCACTACAGTCGACCTCATTCGTTTTTTCCTCGCGCGCGCTTCACGGACTCGTAGAACAAGCGCTGCGAGCGCGCGGCAGCCGACGGTAGCGCTCGTCCTGACGAGTGCCGCGTCGCGGCGGTGTATGGTACGGTGTCTGCCGACGCGGCCCGTAATTGTCGATGCCCCGCGACTGTGTAAACGAGCTGCGACACTGTGCCGGTAGTTGAAAATGATGAGATGCAGCTATTGAAAAAATTAGCATTGAAAGTGCGGCTTCGGAAATGGGACTGTGCTTAAGTGGCGGCAGCAAAAATCGCACTGAACATGCGAATGGATTGAATGTATGGAAGAGTGTAAACAGCTTTTTGCCCAATTCATTCGGTGCACGAAATGGATGATCTTGAATAAAAGCTGTAGAGATCAAAATGCCAGGACATCACTAGGGGTGGAATCCATGAGGCGCGCTTAGTCACGCAAAGCAATGATGGTTACCATGATGGGCCATCCCATAAACCTCATAGATAACGCAGGTAACGGATGATTAAGGTAGTTTCCTAAGAGAATTTTTCGGGAGTCCTAGCTTCGGTCGTATTATTAACTGGGGCAAACCTGACTTCTCTATCAGGGCCTGGATGCAACACTTATTTGCATCATTTTTTAGCGCACCTTGAGTGCAAAAATAAACAAAATCATTTAGAATATTTTATTTATTTTTTTCATATACCAACTAAACTTGGTGCGCCACAGTAAAATCCAGGTAAACTGACAAAAATGGTGGAAACAAAGAATTAGAAGCTGCTCGATGCAAAGCATGGGTAAATCCTACGAGTATGATAACCACTCCTTGAGAATATAACTACTGGCCCTACTGCAATATAGAGGCAGCAAAAAGGTTTCTGAGTCATTAGAGAAAATGCACGTTAATGAGGCCAGTTGGCATGCCACCAGCTAGATTACCCATGGTAAACGTGCTAATGTAAATTTGGATGGTGTTCGCACGTTTACCCTAGGTAATCTCAATGATGCAACTGCAGAAAGGTATATGTAGGTTGCTCCGTATCTACTACTTCGCTTCAGGGACAAATGGTAAACATTCTAAGGAGTACCAAAAAGGTAATCTCTGCGGGTACTCGCGGTTACCAAGGGTAGACTAAGTGGTGAATACTAGGGTTGTACGTTGCTTTTTAAAGCTAATCAGTAGTAGAAGAGCAGGAGGCTGTGAAAGACTGAAATGTAATAGCGATGATGAACCAACTATGTATTGAATTAATTTTCTCTTTCCATGAGAACACCAAGGCATGGGAATCACCGAGTTACCGAATTACCCAAGGTAAACGTGTTAACAGCATATGAGACGACCCATGGTTAACACAGACGTTAACTGGTTTACCCTTAGTAATCCCAATGCATGACATGCGATCACAGAAAGTAAAAGTTCGAAATCTGCCAACGATATTGCTGTTGGATAGGCAGTAAATAACAAATTTTCACAGCAAAACAGGACTTAAAAGAAGGTAAGCACCCACAGCTGGGATTCATGGAACGCTAACCATGCAAATCAGCGATGGCTATGGTGATTGGTTATCCCACAGACTACGTAATGTTGAGAGAGGCAGGACGCAAAAATTGGTTTTATAACGTAGTTTCGCTTGGTTTTGCATTCATGAACCCTAGCCCAGAACATGGTGTTTGGAAATGGAGCATTACTCCCAACTTTGCTAACGGAATGGATTGGGGGCGTTTTATTCCGGGAAACTGTTTTCTAGAGAGTGAATAATTCAGTGACGAACAAATAACGGATAGGTCTGAGTCATCCATTTGAAATTTAATGCGGTACCGTAGGTTGTCTGAAGAAAAGCGGAATCAAAGGGTAATATTAATGATTTATAAAAAAAAGCTGAAAAAAAAAACGGAAGAGACAACCTTTCTAAAAAATGAAGGATGAGAAACTCATGGGAAAACTCCGGGTTTTGATTAAGTTTAGTTTTCATATTTTTGATTTAATAATTTATCTATGCACTCAGGGCGCGTGAGCCAAGCAAAGGTGTATTGCTGAGTGAGGATCAAATAAGGGCTTATAATTAGAAACAGAACAGAAAAAATAAAAACAATGACAGGAAAAAGGCTGTAAGGTCCTCATTAACAGTAAAGAGGAAGTTATTTAGGTCGCTAGGTTCAAATTTCCGATAAAATATCAAAACATCAGGGATGGCGGATGTAGAAAGTTAGCGGGAGTGGGGGGGAGGGGGTG
>JARK01001445.1:290449-329576 GCA_000688135.1 Ancylostoma ceylanicum | reverse complement strand
GGGGGGGGGGGGGGGGGTGTGAGGTGGAGACGAGCTTGCTGGCTGGCTAGCTGACTGGATGAACGCGAAGGGTTCATTAAAGTATTGCTCATCTCTCGAGCATTAGCACGCACAGCTAACAGCTGAACCGGTGACGATGAGACAGAAAAATCGATACATATGGAATGAACAGCGTCCATGTCGCGATAATTAAAAACTTCCACTGATGGAGAGGAGTGGGATGGCCGGTTGAATAGCTGGCGTTAAAACCAGAAGGGCGCCGCTACACGACTACCGTAACCCTGAATAGGTGCCCGTGTAGTGTGTGTAAAGCAGCCGCGCTACTGGCGGCTGTGAATCTCCTTAGAAGGCATTTGAATGCACGTCATACGACACGCATTGCATGGACACACCACCACACACATCCCACATGCCGGACAAAGAAGCCTCAGGCTCATCCCACGAAGCCGCTCAGCTGTTCCCAGCTGAGCCAGGAAAATGGGCGTGGAGTACGCGCACTGGACTTCCTGAGAATCGAGGAAAAAGTGTGAAATTCGTCAACTAATGGGTGAAAATGTAAAAATAAAGGACACTCGAGAAGTTATGCTATACAGTGAGAAGGCAATGTGGCTGCAGGAGTGGAAATGAATAAAGTCGCCGCGACATATAAGAAATCTTCCAGGAGCATCTACAAGCAACATAGCGCGAGCAGGGCACAGTTTCTCAAGGATTAGAGACCCTGTGGAAAATTTCTGTACAAAGAATTCGCAAACGTGGGGCGTATAGCCACAAAAGTCTGGACAAATTTGTCCATGGAATAAGCCTTCTGAAATCATGTAGAAACGTTGAATTTTCAATGAATTTGCTGTGATTCTCACTTTTCCACCATTTTTTTTTTGTCGCAGTTCAAGGGATTTTTCCCTATGACATTTCAAGAAACTTTGAGACAAAGGCTTCGCATGAAAAAAAAAAACTACACAACAACTTTCTGCAGGAGAACATTTTCTGAAGATGACGACGTTCGCTCCAGACATACAATTTCAATGAGGAAAGCGCAAGCCACGGCCTCAAGGTCGCTCATATTGTGACTTTCTCAAGAAATGATGCAGTCCTGGTTCAAAAAAAAAATAAAATTGCGGTGAAGTACTCAATATTTCCTCATTTTTCTGCAATGTGTGATGACCACAATTACTGGAAAAATTTTTCGCGGAAAATTCCTTGGAAGAAAATGGCACTAAGACAACACAATGAATTACCTTGTATAACTACTATAGTGATATTAATGCTATGTACCAATACTACTATTACTACTATTATATTATACTACTACTATATAAATATCTTACTATACACTACTATCATATAATGTTACTACACAATAAATTAAATACCAATACTATAATACTAATGGGATACTAGATTTATTATTACTACTATCACGTCAATATTATAAATTACTTTCACACATTACTATCACTACATATTATTATAGCAATATTACTCGTATCAAAATATGTAGGTTTGTATGTATGTAGGAAATATATATCATCATAATAATATAGTAGATAATAGAAACAAAGAACGGACACGGTGTATCAGTTGGGAATATTTAACCAGGTAAGTACACTGTACCATATTACTTCGCTACTATGATACAAGTTATTATTTATTTATTTATTATTGTTGTAGCTATCATATTATTAGGTAGAGCCGACAGTCTTGCCCCAATCCATATTTTTCGATCCAGAATTTCTTCGTCTTAAATTATAATTATTTGACAACAGAGAAGAATAGAATGTTTTACCACTCAACCATAAAAATTGGCAAACCAGGTTCCAAACATGGCTAATAACGTCTTGATTGTTAGAAAAAGTGTAAAATTTGAAGCAAGACTTTCAGACCAGCCTAATATAATAATATTACCATTACTATTCAACCTGTACGACGTATTTTATCATATTTTACCAAAAGTTGTTATATGTACACTACTGTTACTGATGTATTACAGAGATAAAAATGATGGATATTAGGGCTTTGAAATACGTAAGCAACATAGAGCATCATCTGCATGGACCAGGAGGAAATATTTGGCCAAATTCTCTACGGTATTTCCATTCAGCTGTCCACACAGACTGGAGACACCCTTTAGTGCACTGAGCAAAGAGTCCAAGGATGCTAGTTGGAGCGCATAAGTTAAAGGCAGAGGGCCACCTCATTTTCGTGGTTGAGGTAATAGCAGATTCAGCATCTACTCGGCACGCTGATTATAGCGGTATACACATATTGTCTCAAAATGGTCATTAAACCCGTTTTCCAGGACGGGGCCTGTAACAGTTTGCTAACCCGTATTGACGTGTGAAGCTGTTGATCTTATCGATCGAACACGCAAAGACGCGTTGGCCAACGTGGCAGCCGTGGCGGGCAGCCTGCACAGCTTGGAGCGATCCACCTCCGGGCTCCAAATTTTAGCCACTTCGACCCCTTTGAGAACGGGGCTTTCGTCGCTTTTGTGCCTATTGAAGTACCTTGCTGGGATTGTCATGACGAGATGCTCCAGGATATGTTACTATCCCCAACATGCGGAACGAGGTGGTCCCCTGCCTTTAAGTGAAAAAAGGCGCTTCGTGATGTGAGAAAACAACAGGAATGTAGGAAATTTCTAGTCGAAATCCCTACTTCTCCATATGCATGTCATTTTGAAGAATTTTTCGCACAGAAACAAGAAGGTGAAAACCTGACAACCAGATGACATATTCAGAATTCTATCAGAGGAAACGCGACTGTGCACATCCAACGACCACACAGCCACGTCCGTCCACAGCTGTCTGACTCAGCGCCTATTTAAACATCCTACAAGCCGTTTAACGCTGTCGCTGACTACGGGCGGCTGCGCGTTGCGTTGCGTAACATACGCGAAAAAACACGGCTCATAACGAAAAGCAAACAATTTTTTGCTACCGTAATGCCACACATACACACACAACCAGGCCAGGCCAGGCCAGCCATGCAATCGATGAATGTTCTGTGCTGGTGGTGGTGGCTCTGTCTGAGAGGAGGACAACGAGGACGACGACGACGATGAGGTGGTGAGGAGTTCAAGTGGTGTAGCAGAGCGAAGCGAATAAAAATCTGACCAGGCGACTGTCGCACGCGCGCGCGCCGATGGATCTGTGGAGTGCGATGGACGGGGGAAGAAGCGCAGTGAATGGTTGGTGAGAGGTAAAAACGTGTGCTGATAGTTTATAGTTTACAAAGGAGCGTCTGAAAGCAAAAACACCACCATTGCACAGCAGCGCGCACCGCACACCTAGCACTGTCCGAATGTGACCGTGCTGGCGTTCGGCAGCTGGGGTAGGGCCTAGGACGGGCCTCTAGGATCAGCAGGAAGTAAACTGCCCTACTGTTAAGAGACACACAAGGATGCAAAAATTTAAGAGAGCAAAGTACTAATCAGCGCCCGGCAAAAACCACATTTCCAGTATAGTACGTGGTGGGAGGAGGGGCTAAATTTTGTTTGGCGAAGAATTTTGTGGCAAAAGTGAGGAAACGGAGGAGAATCCAAGGTTTAGAAGTAGTCACGCACTAAATTTGACCATGTACATTCCGGGCTAGGTTAATTATTCACATAGTTTCTTCCTGGGCTATGACTTTCTACACGGCCCACTTCCTTCTCATACCTTACCCTCCCTCAAATGTCTACGCTTTCTAAGCTCTGTTCATGTTGCCAGAACGGTCTGGAATGGAGTGGCGAAGGTATTATTTCAGTGAAATTCTCTATTCCCCCTGCGGAAACCTTCCTCTACGGAATTTTTCCTGGTAAAAATTTCTGAGACTTTGTGCAGCAACTGATACGGATAATTGGAGAATATCAGAGAGATCAGTATAGATTTGTGATAGATGAACTGAAAAATCTGTAGCAGTTGCCCTGCAGTTTTTAACCATTACGTCATCTCCATTCCATATAAGAAACAACTGATCTCCCTTCTGTATTCATCAATGGAACAATCAATACATACCTATCCTACTAGAGAAAAGCTGTTGTAAGGCAATTTAATTAATATACAAGGGCATACAGAAAATTCCCCAGGAAACGTTTTTCTTTCTCTGAAACCTCTTTGCAGAAAATTTCTTAGCGAATTCTCTCACATTCTCTCGCATCGTATCATCAGATACGAAGCTGGGGAACATAAATGATGCTTGAACCACTGGTGGACGGAAGACTAATCAATCGATTTATTGATTACTACTACTACGTTGCTTCTTGGTACATAGAAGTATGACCTGACAGGTAGATCATATTTTGGAACATTCGCCGAGGAAAAGGAGTTCATAGAGGGTAAGATGGAGGAAAGAAATGAAATTCACACGCTGAAGATTGTCTTCGATCAATTTTTGAAGCAAAATTCCACGAGGAGAATTCCAGAAAAATCTACAACCATGCTTTCGAATCGTGCTTAATCGTGCACGCTTACAGTGTTCTTACGGCGTTCATCCAATATTGACCTGTGCTGCTACGTACAATGCTTCAAAAATGACGACAAAAATGCAAGTAACAAATAGGATGCATATTTGGAGAGTGATAGCTGAGACTACGGGTCATCCACATTCCGTTTCTTTCATTACTATTCATTTCATTTATTTTATCCCTACTGTTATCTAAAAGGATGTAACGGCAGAATGCTCAGGAAAAATGGGATGCTCCTGAACACCAGTGGATAAAGAGATCAAGGATGGGCTTTGGACATGAAGCTCACAACAGCTAAGCCGTTCTTAATCCGACAGCACGAAAAGGTACGTGAAAGTAGTGCACAAGAAAATGATTATCCAGGATCATTCCTGAAGGGTATTAAGGGAGTCCTGACACGAATTCCGCCACGGATGGATGTGCTAGCAGCGACTCGGCGAGGTGTGATTGTTAGCTAGCTGGCTGCACAACAGCGACCTTGATCGGCACGTAGAGCGGAGGAAATCTCGATGAGAAACCCCGGTGGTGCGGGGCGTGAGCGGGCGGGTGCGAGATGCGGAGGTCAAGTCTTCGCTCCTCACTTTTTTCCCCGGCAATCGCAGCGCTTTTTCTGGCCACCCCATCGTTCTCGCACCTCAACTCCTCGACGAATTACAATCGGTCGTGTCGTGCGCGAGGGCCGCGCGCGCGCGACTGCGCGAATCGCCGCGCGTAATGAGACGAGCTGCTGCTGCCAGCGGAATATGACGGAAATAAGAGTAATGAAGCATTTTGTATGCTAAGAGCCGCAGTGAGCTGCTCTCAGCCCGCGGCGGCCGGCCGCCGAGAGCCGGAGGTATTGGTTTCAATGAAATGAACGCGCGCGCGGCCACATATCAAGTACTCTTTACCACCCAGTCACATACAACGGGGTTATGAGAATATCCCTACGGTCAATGGTCACGCGAAATCTCGTCCGTCAACCTGGTGGAACTCGTCCACCTGCAGTCCTATCGAGCTTCCTCTTCCCAGAGCGCAGAATTCAAGCGAATTTCTTTGTTGAAGAACTGCTGGGATCGATAGTTGGGTAGAGAGGATAACAATGAGCGTAGGTGTCGTTGCGTACTCTGTGTCATTATTTCCAAGGTGTTTTGGGGAAATTTCTCGAGAACCTGTTCTATCATGGTTCCTCGTCCTCGTAGCCCACTCAGGGACGGGAAAGGAATATTTCTGAAGCGATTCCAAGTCAAGGTTGGGCTCAGAAGTTGATTTTATCCAGTTACATGTACCCAAAGCTATTTTCCTGGATGTGGTACGAAGGAGGACCTATGGACTGTTCCTTATGGGATAATTTGGACCTCAGGACACACGTTTTTAGAGGATGCTGCGTCAATTTCCTCCTTACCTACATAATGGGACCAATCTGAGCAAATTCTAGTACCTTGAGGTGAAATCCGGCAAATGGTCGAAAGACCGCATGCATCACAGGGGTTACCCAGGGTGAACGTCTCAACACTATCCAGGTTCACCCACCCGTCGTTAACTTGGGCGCCAACACGTTTACACTGGGTTATCTGAATGATGCATCCAGCCTCAAGCGAGTTTTTGTGGACATTTTATCCCAGGAGAATCTCAGTGGTCAAAATTTGCCGTTCTGGATAAACTGGAATCCAGCTTCAGGTTGTTCTAGCTGTAATATGAGCTCAAAGAAATAAGCTATTCCCAGGAACACCACAGAGAAAACAGAAACTATCAGCAGAGGCAAAATTTTCCACTGATCCATTCCTTTTAATTTCAGCAGCTTCCTTGAGGTATCAGTTTATTGGGTTGTTCAGATATCCTGTGGTTAAATGTTCCTGGAAACCCTCACACTGTAGATTTACACGCTCGTTCGTAGTATAGTAACTGGCCTTACATTCCTCTTACGGATGAACTGTTCCCCTTTCATTTCAATTGTTGCTCGTATAAATAAATATTAAAAAATAAAGTATGACCAATTTCCCGCCAATTCCGTGAAAATTACTACCAAGTGGCGAACCACAAAGACCTCGTCACTCTCGCTCTCTCTCCTCATTTTATTCGCTGCAATGTCGATGAGGACTACTACTAACGCCTCGAATGCTTTTTTTTCCGCGTCGTCATGTCCTTGGTTGTTGTTAAGAACGACGACCGCGGTGGAGTTGAACTGGTAGGGTTCGATCAATAACTTAAGTATCTATCAGTTCTTATATAGCTATTGTAAGTAGGCACCGTACCTTAGAAATTTCCAGGAAATACGGTCGCAATTACAGAAATTCTACCTACAACTGGAAGTTTTTGCAAGTAGGAAAAATCATGGTGAATGGGCAATCATAACGAGAAGGATGTGTTTTGGGAATATGAGAGAGGTAGCAATTCAAACAACCGTCATAGAAATGCCACTAATTTGCTAGGTTATTCAAAAAATTCGAGGATGAATCATTCAGATTAGGTACATACGCTCCTCAAAAGTGCGAAATCCGCAAACCTACTATTTGATTTGTCACAGCCGGACCGTTCTGGAAAGACTAAAGGCTTACAGGAAACGAACGAATCCAGTTCCTGGGTAGATGTTAAATTATCATGTAATTTTCTTATATTTTGAGTAGATTGACAGAAATTTCCTTGCAATCCTCGATTGCATTGTTGCTTTATCTTTTATTTCTATTTTTGCGTTCCATTTTCTTTCAAAAAAAAAAAAGAGAAAGAGCTTCTTTTACAACATGATTACTACCCATTTAGAAATTGTTACGGTTAACCTAACTGGTAGGTTAACCAAATGGAAAGAAGAAGATATATGTATACAAAGAACAGGAAATAACGTAACAACTTTAGTTACAGGAGAATTAGGCAAGCGTTTATAGTCCGTTTCAGAAGCGACGGCTTAGAGTGTGTGCCTAGCGGCAGCGCCTTTCTCGCCTTCCCCTACGGATATCGCATACTTACCGGTGCCCTTTCTTCTTGAACATCTCCTCACAATGTTCTCTAGCGAAAAAGGACTACAATAAGGAATGCTGTTGCCATACTACTACCAAGTGATGCTAGCGAACTTGCGGAAGTCCGTAAAAAGAGAAAAAGAGAGAAAAGGGGACAAGGAGGTCCCCATTTCTGGAAGCTTCTGGAAATTCACTAAGATTTCAGAACTGTAGCAGTTTTGGCCACCAATGAATGACATAACATTTTCTAACAGTTATCGGTGAAGATTATGCTGCAAAAATTCTTGGTTTGGATGGATCATCGTTATTACCCAGGGTAAACATGTTGACACCGGTGTTACGATGGTTAAATTTGCGCAGTGTTAACATGTTCACCCTGAGTAACCTCAATGATGCATGCGGCCCCTTGATGACGCGAAATTCCATATCAGTACGAATAAAGCACGAATAACCTTCGCTAAAAATCTTGGAAATTTCCAGAAAACAGGTATATACGTTGCAGATTACACGTAGTGGCACAGTATCACAAATCGTAGCAGAAAACTGACAAAGTAATAGAAAACCGAGGGACAGCAGATGAGTAAGGAGCAACTAACTCAAAGAACACCTCCCCCTCTTTGAAAGTCATTTTATGTCTGTCCTCTAGTGGAAATGAGCCCAAAAAGAGAAAGTTTTGGATAATACGCCTAAGCAGCATATGGCTGAGCTGGAGCTCGAGCTTCTAACAGGTCGTCGCTCGGTGACGGCAAGCGCATCGCAGCGTGAAATCGCGCACGCGACTCGTAAAACTAACGACAACTTTGATACAGATACGTCAGAAAAACACGCGCGGACACGAGAGTGACACGAATCGCTCGGAGATCGCGACGCGATTACGGGGCGACGGCGATTGCGACATCGCGCGACTGTGCTGTTATGGGTTAGTGGTTGTTGCGTGCGTGACTGCATGAAATGCCAGAGGCACATGGCGTTAATCTATAAGAGGCACCTGCCCAATTAAAGTCTCACAGCCAGCAAAGTAATGCCTGCGTGTGGAGGGGGATCGAAACCGGCGGCGAAGCTGGCGCAGGCTGATTCGTTAATTAAAACGTATTATGAAGCGGTTAACCAGCCAGCCAGCCGGCCAGCCGACGACGACGTCGACGATGACGAGCGGTTGGCAGCAGCCGAGCAGGAGGGAGACGACGCAGCAGCGAGCGAATTTCGCTCGATATTAGACCTCTACTAGGCGTCAGCCTCACAGCTATTTTCAACCACACCCTCATTTACAATGTGCTGCTATATGGCAGCCCAGATGAAGAGGCTCGAGAGCAAAATGGACACTCCGCGCTGGCGACGGACGCGGCCAGCGAGCGCACCGCCGCTTCCTGCGCCAGGAAACGCGCCGTGATTCCCCAGCGTGGACCGCGAGCTGCGCTCATTACGCTGGGTACACGATCCTCGACTAATAGGGACATGAGATACTTTATTAATGGCGAGGTGTCCTCTCTCCACGCAAAGCGCAGAGCACGGCCAGGTGCGCTGGGTCCAGAAAAACCTGTCGGGAAAACACTTGAGAACAGCAAGTTTGGGAAAACGAGGGGGTGACGATGAAGAACTGTGCGGACAGTGTTTTCCCAGGGGATCGAACGTGGATCTGGCGTCTAAGAGTACATGGGAAAGCGGGGAGCGACAATGTGTGGACTTTTCCAGCTGCATGACACCTGTTAGAGCAGGAAGTCCGGATTAATGAGATGCAGATAATCAGAGGAGAGTCCAAAGATGGGACAGCTAGACCAAGAGCCGCATGCATCAATGAGATTACCTAGGGTAAACGTGTAGACATCTTCCCAATTGACCTATCGCTAACGCGGACGTCAACACATTCACCCCGGGTAACCTCAATGATGCGTCCAAGCGTGATGGTCACATTGGGGAAATGCAAAGTTAAGCACTGCGAGGAATTCTAGGTGAAGGCAGAGGAACTGTGGTTCACCCGGACCCTTGTGAATTTAAATATAAATTTATAGATGTATTAAGGTGAAATAGCTTACTAATGTGCAAATGTTAAACAAGGTAGATTTGAGGTGCATCAATTAGGGTTTCGATCCCCAAACGTTTACCCAATCATTTACGATGAGAAAGACGAGGAAATTGAACTTTAAAAAGCGGAAAAAAGGGATCTTCGAGCTCTTTGGGGACAGGGAAACCACCATTTGGTAGACAACATAGATAACGATTATTATTTCTTATTACTTTTACTATTACTGTGACTAGTTTTATGGAAATCTGATTTTTTTAATTGCAAAGAATGTATTCTGAACCATCAGTCCGGTAACCTAAGGGTTTCAAGCCTCAGGATCTGTGCCAGCCAATAGCAGCCAGTCGTCGAGAAAACAGGTGGACAAGATGTTGTGGCTTCTTTTTGGAAAGATGTTTTTTATCCTTGGAAAAAAATGAAGCTCTCAAAAACATTAAAAAGACTGTTATGATAAAGAGCTCCTCAATTTACATAATATGGTATTATGGCAATCCTCCTATATAATCTAAATAATATAGAATTCTGGTATCTAAATATATTATAGCGTTTCCATCCAAGAGATCCTGGGACTCGCTCACTGCGACCGCAAACCTACGCAGGTAGTGTAAACCTGATCCAGGGTTCTGATAGAAATTTCTGGACCCATAAGCTGGGAAGACAAAGCTGAGACTATGAAGCCACGCAAAAGCGACGGCACTCTTACAGACACACCGCTACGCATTAACACTAAGTGATTACGAGGGACAGGTAGCCCTAGAGCAAGTCAAGCGCCAGAAATGACCCATACAAAGAAAGGTAGCGGTGTAGAATGATAATCGAGGGGTGAACACGTTGACAAACGCCGCTCGTCGTCCTGTTTGATGGGGGCAGAGGATCTCCTCGTCGTCTGATTCGCCCCCTCTCACTCGTCGTTCCCATGGCACCCATATCAGCGCCTTTTTAACTGCGCAGCACAGCACAGAAGCTCACGAAGCGTAAATGACGAACAAAACAGACGCGCATGAAGAACAACACAGGCGCGATGTGTGCAGCGGAGGCCGGTAATGAGGTGGTGAGCCCCAGCAGAGCTGCTGAAAGAGGTTTTGAGGGAAATCTGTACGGCTGACCGTGCACACGATGTTGTGGTGGTGGTGGTGGCGGCGGAAGTTTGCGGCCGCCACGGACGGCGAGAGAAAGAAGAGCAGAGCGGTGGTGGGGCGCCGCTCCAGATATTTGTGTTGAGTAGGAGCCGCATTGAAAAACGGCGATCAAACGAAACGATAAAAAGCGCATCGTCAACCAACGCAGACGATGTGATGACGCGCCGGCATGATGGTTAAGGGACGCACGGATGCGGTCGTACACCTGTGGCGGGATTCACGGACTTTCTCGGGAAGATTCTGACCTACTCACTTCTCCAAGGCGGAGGGTTCCACAAGAAAAGTAAGTACTGCTCATCCGAGCAAATCATCTCAGCAACGCCTAGAAACACAAGAGATTGCGCGACCTATGACATTTTCCTTCAGAAACTTATCCACCCTGAAAAGGCAAGAAGCTGAGAACCTTCCCGGAAACGTTCATGGATCCCACACCTGGGCAGATGCGTCATACCATCTCAGCCAGGCTTTCCCACAGTGAATTGCCTCAGCTAAACCCACGAAAGTAACGCTGCTGGCAGCCGGAACTTGGCAAAAAATTCCATAAGCAAATTTTGTACTATCAGCCGTAGCGATTAATTACGGGCTTCAGAGAAAAAAAAAGAAAAAAAAATGAAAAAATAGGAGCGAGGGTGGAGGAATAGCTCCTTCCACCCCATCCTTTTTATTTTTGTTAGTGTTTTCACAATTTATTGATTATATCAAGGGAATCGAGCCAAGCAATGCCTGACCTGACCTAAAGAAACCCGGAGCGAACGTATATTTGAAAAAAGTTACTACAGATGTTGTACGTACGTATGTACACAGGCCATTGGGGCATAAGGTACCGTAGGTTAGGCAATTATCCCCCCCCCCTCCCCTCCCTTGAAACCCATACTTTGTCATGCTATTTCCTCTGTCGGGTAAAGAAAGTTCAAGATGTTTCTTAGGGCAGGTACTGATTTTGCTGGAGGCTTTCGATTTCAAGCAACTGGCCCCTCAGAACCCATTTTCGAAAAGTACGGGTTGCGAAATCTTTCTACCGCGAAATTCACAAAATCTTCAAGGAGAGCTTGAATGGTAGGATAGGAGAAAATTTCTTGGAGAAGGTCATTGCGTGATTCTTTTCTCGAGAAAATAGAGATGCAAAAATCTTCAGGAATGACCCCAGTCTAGACCCTGGATGCATCATTGGGGATGTTCAAGGTAGTTATCTAGGGTAGGTATGTTGACGCCTGTGCTAACGAAAGGTAAATTTGGTGTTGGAACGATTACCCTAAGTATTCCCAATGATGCATGCGGCGCAAAGAGTCACTGTTACTTCAGCGAAAAAATTACTGGGAGAAAAAGAACAAAGAATGCTGGAAAACACTAGATAGACAGACATCGAGACAAATCATTGTTCAACCTTGGAGGAATGAGCTGCCAAGAGAACACCTCACCAAATTAGAACCCAATGTAAATGCCGTTCGATATTTAACTGGGGAATCCATGACTGGATTGAAATTCATGTCCTACAAGTACACTACACTATCAAACACAATGAGGAGTTGCGTGGCCCACGTCAGTGCCTTCTTCCCCAAATAAAGGTTTGAAAAAGTTCGACAAACGCTTTTGATTGTAGTTTAATAGAGATGGTTTGAAAAAAAAAACCGATCTGCTTGAAAGAGTTCGACAAAGATGAGTCATTACAACACTAGGATTGAGAAACAAGAGGAAAATTGACAAATGAAGAGTAACAGGAAAGATTTGAAGCATTCAAAAAGTTCAAATTAACCTCTATGGCCTCGCCGAACGTGTTTTTTACCTACAAATTTCAGCGAACAAACTTCTGCATCAGAAAGGCATATCACAATGGAAAAAGCAATGTTTTCTTTGACACATTCAGCAAGTTTGTGCAGGGTTTTTAGAAAATGTGGCGGTTTCACGTCGAACCACATGAGTAGTCCAGCCGAAGTACTAGGAAACTTACAGCTTACTACTGCAGGGGATTTTTATCCTCATGCGCTTTCGCCCCACCTGCAAGCAATGAGACTATTGAAGGTTGAGCGAAATCCTTACAGGGGGCGGCATGCATCAGTGGGATCACCGAGGGTAATCGTGTTAACATTACACAAATTTACCCATTGTTGACACGGGCGCAAATATGTTCACCCTGGGTAATCTCAGTGATGCATCCAGGCCCAGACATATCCCCATTTTTCTCCGATCTCGATCTCGGATCTAAGCTTCTTTCCGAACCAGATCCTCTTCAAATATTTGATGCTTCAAATTTCTATTCGTGGATTCAGCTATGTGAAAATATTCATCGCAGAAGCTGTAATAGATTACCCAAAGGCAAAAATAGGGAACATTTTGATGCTGTTGCACAATCATTGTGATATTAGCAGCCCCACCCCTCTCCCCTACCGATTCAGTTGATGAATAACAATAAAAAGTAGGCAGACATCTAACAAAATCTTGAAATTATGTAGGAAATAATGAAGATGATGTGATGAGAAAAAACTGTTAAAAAACCATACTTAAAAAGGTTATAGAAGGAGCTGCTTACTGAAAAATTGTCCCTCCCCCGATCACTTTTGAGTAATAGGAACTATCTGTGGATTTGTCAAGATTTCTGATATGAAACCCCTCCCAAACACCGAAATTCCACTTGGAAACCCTTAGCCGCTGCCCGAAAAGAATGCAGGACGAAATAACCCTGTTTTGGCAGTGGTGAGGAGTGGGGGGAATTGCCGGGGTAAACAAAGAATTCATGACTTCTCGCGGAGCCGGACTACGCTCTCGTTTTTAAGCATTCCAAATAGGAGGGCACCAATTAGCCGGTCGTTCGTTCGAGCCCTCCAAACACACATTCAGCTGCCCAACCAGTAGTTTGCAGCCGGCAACGACGAGGCGAAGGTGAGCTTTCACCTCATCGCCGGCGGCCGGCGAATTTTCGTCGTCGTCGTCGACGACGACGGGGCTCTGCTCTGTCAACAAAAAACAATTTTACCGCAGAGATAGCCGCGGCTACAGTATGACAGCCTGTGCCTGGCCGCGGCTAAATATTATCATTAGGGAAATTGTAAAGCGCTGATTGATACGTATGACGGACAGGTAATTGGCTTTTAACTGGCCACAGCATTATGATGGGGGGGGGGGACCGCACAAACAGGAGAGCGGGAGGGGGTGAAGAAGGTGAGATCCTCGAGAGCTATGTAGCTGGTTCTGGTGAGGATTGATTGCACAAGGTCACGCGATCCCAAAAACTCGGCGATTTTCCCCGTATGGGAAACGCAAATGGAAGCGACTCAAATAAGGAGTGCCCGGTGTATAAAAAGACATTTTGAAGACAGCTTTCCATAGTGGAATCTTGGCTCACCATCAGATCCAACCTAGAGCATTTGCATTCATAATACAAAAATCGTTCAAAATTGTTGCAGACTTGCTTCCAGCTCAAGTTGATTACCTTCACTTTTGGTTTTAGTTTCGAAATTCGGATATATCACTTTCTCGACATCAAATCTAACCACCTGTGATTTAAAGGCCCCTATACCTTACCATTCCTTAGCAAAAGTGGAGCTAGGAAGTGGAAGTAACTAGGTAAGAATGCATCTCGACATTTCGCATCATTGAGGTTACCCAAGGCAAACGTGTTAACGCCGCGCAAATCTGGCCATGATAACATGGGCGTCAACATGTTTACCGTGGGTAATCTCAATGGTGCATACAAGCCCTGGAAACTAGGAAAGACATTTAATGAACATCACACCTCTCTTAGGATTGAGAATGTGATGGAGTGAGTGATTCGCAGCATAGGGAGGGCATGAGGGCATACAGTAGGGCCTGGCGCTGGACGTTGACCAGCACAATGAAGTACGACCTTCGAGGTTTCAATTCACGAAAAAAAAAACGACACTACATTTAACCTTACCACAAATACAAAAGCTGATTCAGAGCCAACAACGGTCAAGTGAGCCGGGAAGAAATCAACATCAGATCCTCTTGGCTAAGAATATTTCTCGAAATCTGAATTTGGTCATTCTCGACGACTCAGAATTTAATCCCAAAGAGCAGAAGGGGTGCGAAGGTTCAATGTTGCTCGGGGCTTATGAGCACAAGCCATTCAGAGCATGGTTGGCGTCATTTGTAACTACAACATTCAGTTTCTTATGTTGAAGTAGTAAAAACAGGTTGCAGAAAGCTGTGAAAGCGCCAACATGGTGATGGAATCTGAGCTTTTTTCACCTCCCCTCCCATATTTTCAGATTGACTTGGTATTTAATTATTTTTTTACAGCACGTCAAGGATATGCCACTCAGTTTCACGCGAAACCCTAAGATTAGATCTAAAAAGAGCAATGAATCAGCTATCTACGGGCTCTGGAGGAAAACTGTAGATTACCAAGGTGTTCACACGGTTGACCGAGAAAGTGTTAAGAAGTTAGAGAACTATATCGGATACGGGTAGCACTCGTTGCACCACTTTGTCCTCACCCTAATTGGAAGTAGTAATCGCGAATAGAGACAGTACATGTCGCAAATACTGAATTTCGATTCGTAAGTTTAAGAAAACTGATACTGAACCTGATTTCCAACAGAAAACTTCTAACAAGGGAAGGATACTTGGTCAGTGTGGCCATTCATAGCGAGGTGTATATTGCCTTATGCAGCTTTCGACGCTGATTTCGAATTTATTTTCAAAATAGGCCAAACTGCTCTCTTTGACGAGTTATGCCCGTTTTTGGTATTGTGAAAACAGCAGTTGTAAAGTGATTTTTTCCCATTTAATGATCTCATTTTGACAAACTCCGTTTGGCCAGTCTGTACCATAATCCGGAAGATTTCGAATCTGTGAGTGCCCGCCTGGAAGAAGAGTGGTTCATTTTTGCGCTAAGAGGCCTCTTTGGACACTGATTTCAGGGCTTGCAGATGGGTAGCAAAAATGGACATAACTCATCATAGAGAGCAGTTTGGCCGATTTTCAAAACGGATTCAAAATCAGCGTCGAAAGCTGCATAAGGCAATATACGCCTCTCTATGAATGGCCACAGTGACCAAGTATCCTTCCCTCGTAAGTATTGTTTGAGTTCGGGTCTCGTTTAGTTTCTGGAATTACGGTGAATTATCTAGAAATTTGACGAGGTGTTCTGTAACAAAGTAGAGGATTGAGACATCAAATAGAATGTCAAGAAAGAGAACTTTTGGTCGTTTTTTTTTCTTCCTCTTTTTCCCACCGAAAGAAGTGCCTTTCCCAAGTTTTCCTTTTTCCCATTTGAGTATCAGCATCATCAGGAATCATGCGCATCGTTGAGATCATCCAGGGTAAAAGTGCCAACCCAACCCAAATTCACCCGCTGCCAATATGTACGGGCGTCAACTCGTTTACCCTGGATAATATCAGTGATGCATCCAGACCCAGATAAACTAGGTATTTGAGCATGGGCAAGTTCAAAAAATAAGCTTCCAAGGTAAACACACAACAACCCACAAAAAGCTAGAATTCTCGGAATTTTCATAGATGATCCACAGATTAAAAAAAAAGCCCCAGGTATATCTTGTCCCAGATGAATAGGACTAGTAAGAATAGGGTCACCAAATAAGGAAAAATTTATAGGTAAAAACATCTCAGGGTTGAATCGTAGGTTTCGGTAGGGGAAACAGTTAAGGAAGGTAGGATTTGAGCAGGAAATAAATTCTGGAAAAATTCATCTTTGCTATGGCATCCAGTGAATGGAATTATTACGAGAGAATAACCATATTTCTTCATCTATCCTGTAACCGACCATGTCACCATAAAAATGGAAGGTCAAGCAATGACCCCAAGGAACCTGGCTGAAAGAAACGGAGAAATGTCAGTTCTTTTCGAGCATGAGCCTGAGATAGGTCAGTATCCTGACTATGGGCAAATGTCACCGGATTATGACCATGGGGGGGCATAAAAGAACCCGTGACACCCACAACAGCATTACCCACGGTCGTCATACAAGGAAGTTAAGTGATAGTAATCAGAAAGGTAAGTAATAAGTAACCATGACGCAATGAGGCTCTTCAAAGAGAAGGTAATGTGATATTCAAGTGGATAGGAGGTAATTCATGGGTTGAAAAAGCAGGATTAAGCAGCTGTGCTCCACATCTGACCAGAACAACCACGTGGACATAGTGAATTCTAATCAGAGCAGTAATTCCTTATCCAAGTTTCTTGGAGACATCGGTGGGGTTCTGACGAGGAAAATGTGTGTGGGCGAGTTCATCAACGACAAAATGCCAGCGCAGAGCGTTGCCAATTAGCAAAAAACAAAGCGAAATGATTGCTGCGGAAATTGACGGGCGCTTAATGACACAATAACGTGTGTTGCCTCAGCTGAGCCGGCGCGGCCGCCAGCCCGACGCACAGCAGCAGCCGGATCCGACAATATTTTCCGGGGCGCAGCGCGGCATCGGTGGCCGGAACGCCACAGGAATACAAACGTAGCAAAATGTCATTAAGCGAAGAGGGCAAGTCGCGCGCGCGCGTCACACGCCACAACGAGAGAAAAACATCTCCTGCATTATGGTAATTGTCGAATTGACGATGCTGGGGCCGCCGCCGCCGCCGCTGCGACGCGCGCCAGCCGCTCGGCCGGCCACTGAACGTCGACGACGAAACGTATTAAGTTGCTCGCTGTGCGCTACAGTAACCCGCGCGCGCGACCGCCTCGCGCCACCGCGCCCACCCCGACGACCCGCGAGCGCCTCCAATGCGAATGATATCTTTTAATAAGCCCCGCGGCGAAATTGTGTTTGGGCGATGAAGCGCAGCGATCCGCGGGCCGGTCGGCTGCGCGCGCGTGCAGTGCAAGCAAATACCGCCACTGTCATTAATACTCGCAATTAAGCACGTCCGCTTCTCAATACCTCGCGCTCCGCGGCTCAAATGCGCGCTCGGATGCAACGGCCCGCGGGGCGAAATAGCGCGGGCCCGGCGGAGAGCGCCACTTGTCAGCGACACGCTGCCGGTCTGAATTAACTGCGTTAAATTGGAAATGCTACTGAAGTATGTGCTGTCAGTTCGAAGAGTGCGCTTGTCTCTATGAATACGTTGGCCGAGGGACCCCCGACATCTCGCCAGGACACGCGATGGGAGGTTCACATCCAGAAAGGGTAGTTGAACTTTGAAAAGGTGTGCTAGGGAGTCAACGCTTGTTGCCTTAGGCATTTTCGCCGCTTCTTAATCCTTAAAGAACTTTACTGAAAATCGATGAGCATGATCCCCAATCAGAGAAGGGTCAAGTAGGTACGAAACAGTGAGGAGGAAATGAAGGAATTCTTGAGAGTTCTACAGTACCCGCACTAACTTTGTTAAAAGACAACGCTCGGAACGCGGATCTGCGTTCTCTTCGTTCTAGTGTTATAACTCACTACAACGAAGCGGTTTCCATATCAAACTAAGGGTCTAGAAACGTAGTGGGGTGGGCTAGCATCCGTTACTAAATCTACTTCCAATTTCGATTACGAACTCTGAATTTCACGAATTTTTGATTCTGCCGCCACCTTGCCGCGCATCGCGTGCGACAACGATCGATGCGCGGTATGTTCAGAGCAGAATGAAAGTCTCCCAAATTTTAATGGGCAAAACCGAGATTCGGAGTTGGTTTTATGAAATTTGATAAGCCTGCTCCATCGCGGTTGTCACCCCTTATTTTGAAGTAAGAATTGCTTCGTTAAAGTGAATTGTAGCCATGAAACGAAAAGAACGAAAATCCGCGTTCCGAACGTTCAATTTTAACGAAGTTAGTGCGAGTACTGTAGCGTGATATGGGATGTCTTGTGAGTTTTTCACATAGCTGGGACTTCTGCTCTTGGCATGCATCACTTAGATTACCCAGAGTAAACGTACTGAGGCCGGTGTTAGGGATGGGCAAATTTCTGGATGTTCACACGATTACCCTATGTAATTTTGGTGATGTATATAGCCTGTGTCTCCAGGGCAATCCTTTAAGAGAAATTTGGAAAAGAAGAACGATTTTCTTTCCATGGAAATAAAAATTCCTACTATGCAGAGAAAGGTTTTCTTTTCATAAAAATGATCAAAAATTCTTACTGCGCAAAAATCCGAATCTAGGCATCAAAAACCTACCAGGGGTTTTCACATTCCAATTAACTCATGTAAGCATCTCACATTACATCCACAGCATAGTGAGAAGTACATAACAAGTCATCATAGAGCATGAGTAAGTGATCACACATGCACATACTTTTGAGGCTTCTCTAAAGAGGAAAAATTCCGGCTAGGGACCCAACAAGGTTTTCTTGGGTTATGGTTTACAGCGCGCTGCCATATAAAGGTAACAGTGATTGGTTGCTCAAATGGCTATCAGAAGGCTTCGCAATGTAGGTCAGCAGGTTTGAGGTTGGTTTGCAAACCTGACAGGGGCTCAGGAAACGTTGACCATACAAGCCAGCTATGGTTATCGTGATATATATATATTTATTACATGATGATATATCATGTTATAACTAACGACTATGATGGCTTAAAACAAATGATATGCAGTTGAATTCTACTCAACGCCCACATGGCTTATATATAATAAAAAGCTTAAAAATTAAAACACGAAAACATACAAAAAAAAGTATGATGTGCAAAATGTCTAGTGGAAAGACAAACGACTACTAAGGACTTAGAGTGCTATCCAATAGCGTCTTGAAACTTGATAGTTTCATAGGAATTGATTGGCGTCTACTAAGTTTGAGATAGTCTGGAGTAACTCTAACTGTAAAGAAATGTGATCTGCAAGCTAGCCTGGCTCTAGGGATTACTATTTTACGAGAACCTCCCCTAGTGATAGAGGATTTAGTTTCGATAAAAGCTTCCGAATTCAGCCCACAATTCCCATGCACAATTTTATGGAACATAATCAAGTCAAATCTTCTCCTCCGATAAGAAAGAGACCTGATCTGGAAGTTCATGTTTCTTTCGGTGTGAGAAGGTATGCGATCGTACACGAACCCTAGCAACCTTAGCATCATTTTCCTGGTGAAGCTGTTTTGTACACTTTCAATTTTGTTCACATATTTACGCTTGTAAGGATTAAATATTACCGTTCCATATTCTAAAATTGGTCTAACATACGTCTTATAAGCTTGAAGTAGGACTTTGGGGTTCTTTGTAGTGAGTGCGCGAAATATATTATGAACAACTTTTGTTGCTTTGCTAACAATGTCATCGCAGTGTTTATCGAAGTTGAGATCCTTGGATATCAGAAAACCCAGATCCCGAACATGATCGACTTCCCGAATACTGAACCCACCTATGAAATAGTTGTGAGAAGGATTTTTAGACCCTAGGTGCATCAACTTAGTTTTCTCCTTGGAAAGTGGCAGGCCCCAGGTCAGAGACCAGTCATATACCAGCGAGATAGCCCTTTGAAGAGCAGTGCAGTCGTCAGCAGTCGTGATAGAGTGATATATCTTGATGTCGTCTGCGAAAGCACTACAACTAACGTTAACTGAGTTTATAAGAGAGGGAAGCTCACAAGTGTAGATGTTGAACAGTAAAGGAGATAAAACCGCACCCTGTGGTACTCCACTAATAGCTTTCCGTGAAGATGACATTGCAGCATTGACACGGACTCTAAAGGCGCGTTCCGAAAGGAAAGCTCCAATCCACGCTACAATTCTAGGATGAATCCCTATTTGCTCCAATTTCCATAGTAGCTTATCATGACACACCCTGTCAAATGCCTTTGAAAAATCCAGATACACCACATCAACGCATTTCCCGCAGTCCAGAGATAGTGTCCAGTCATTGACCGACTGAAGAGTGGCGGTAACCGTGGATCTCATCTTTTGGAACCCGTGCTGGACCGAGGGAATGATAGAGTGCTGGTTTAGATGCGCTTCAATTTTTTTCTTAAGAATCTTCTCGAACATTCTTGCAAAGACCGATGTAATACTGACCGGACGGAAATTACCAGGGTCAGTGCTAGGTGGTTTTTTCAGAATTGGGGTAACATAGGACATCCTCCAGCGTGACGGAACCTCTGCCCTCATGAAACTGAGATTAAATAGATGCGAGAGAGGCCCTACAAGGAATGGAGCAACATTCCTAATAAAGCTGAAAGGCACATGATCCGGGGTTAAGGAAAAAGATGGTGGCCAACGAGAAAATAGCTCGTATAGCTCGTCTGGATGAAACCAGACGGAATCTTTCATAACAGGGTAAACAGAGGAAATACAGTTAGATGGCGGATCGAAATCATTACTGCTGGTGAAGGCTTCTACAAATACATCAGCAAGAGCTTCTGCTTTGTCATCGTCCTTAGTCACAACCGTTCCATTGCTACGCATTAGAGGCCCCAATTTGGATTTTTGTTTCAACCTAGCGTTAAGAAATTTGAAGAATGCTGTTTTATTCCTGGATTCAGTCACTTTTTTTTCGAATGAGTTATTGAATTTCCACAACTTTTTCTGGAAGGCGGATGTCAATTTTCTAAAATACGCCCAGTGTTCAGCTTTACCAGTACACTTGGCAGTGTGCCAGGCTTTGTGACGTTTCATGAAAAGTGAACAGAGGTAGCTGGGGAGACGAGATCTGACCGGTGGGACTTTGACCAAAGGCACGAACAAATCAATGACGTGATGGAGTACTGCAATAAACGTTTCATATTTCTCATCAACTGAGGGTGAAGAGTCGAAGGAGCCGTACCAGTCTATATCGCGCAAATAGTCCTTCACAGCTTCCATATTGGCTGCTTTGTAATTCCTTTTGAGAATGTAGGAATTTTTTCCAACATCCACTTTCAGGCAAAAGTATATCACCGCATGGTCACTGGTTCCGATAGGACTTTCTATCCTAAGATCACGTACGCAGTTGATTTCGGTGGACAAGATGAGATCCAAGATATTAGTGCCATGGGTAGGAACATAAACATGCTGAGCTAGACCGGAGCTTTCACATAAATCAAGAAGCGACTTAGAGGCAGCGCCATAGGCTACGTGGTTGTGAGGCATGCACCACTTAATGTCTGGCATGTTAAAATCACCAGTAACTACACACAGACGGTCGCAGGAAATCAGATCGCTGATAGCTTTGGTGAGCTGAAGTGAAGATGAAGTGGGACAAGCTGGGGCTCTATAAACAGAAATTATTCTAATAAAGCTTGAGTTCGTGTTTAGATCACAACATAAAATTTCATAGGCGTTGTGGACTGATTCTTTAAACACTAAGCAGGGAGAAAGAATTTCTTTGACGAGAAGTGCTACACCCCCGCCTTTTTTCCGGATGCGGTCACACCGAAAAAACTCGTATTCGCCAAGGAAGTTACCTAAAATAGGAGAAATGTCCACAGTAGAGTTCAACCATGTTTCGGTTAGAGCCACTATATCCAGACTATAACGCCTCAGTAAAAAAGCCAAAGAATCCCTGTTCTTGTTTAATGATCGAATGTTGGTCGCAAGACAGTTCAGGTTAGCACTAAAAGTCCGACGAGAAACTAGATGTTTAAAGGTACAGCAGAACTGACAGGAGCAGACGTAATATCTGCCGATGTGAGGGCATCGGCCTGGTCAGCACTACGTGTGACATGAACAGAGTCGTGACAAATAAGAGGAGGACTTTTTGCGGCGCTACTACGGCGAGCTATGCGCTCTGCACGAAGCCTCTCTCTTTCCTGTTTGGGAAGAGAGGGCCTAATGAAGAGCCCCTTTATTTTGAAGTACCTGAGACGGGGAGCCCGCCGTAGCATTTGTTTAGCAAAATATGATGCTGGTAAAATAACCTTCAACAAACGAGGGTAATTGGGGCTAACACGGCCTAAACGATAAACAGCTATTGTGGCACAATCTATAGAGAGAAAATCCATGTGATTGCTTGCTCTATAGACTATGTGATTTCACGAGAAGCAAGACGAGAAAATTGGTACACTAATCTGGCTTCGCTTGGTTATGCAATCACAGATCCTAGCTCTGGATATCAATTAGCCATGCACTCATGGGTTCAGAGGTATAAATCCGGCTCGGTCAAATCTGGACTCCGGGATTTGGCCAGCTAAGTAAATCACAAAAGCTAAACTAACCTTATTACCTGAGTTTACCTGGAGTGAAAAATCGTTCACATCTAAACATATTCCGGCATTTGGGCTTGGTGGTGTTGTTCGCCAAAAAAAATCTTTTGCAATGTCAACCTTGCAGGACGAATTCGAACATAATGGGCAAACCGGATTCCAGCATCAGGATTTGCCTCTCTTTAAGCATTCCGACCAGCCTATTCCTAACCCTCCAGCCCCAGCACAAGTGCTCAAGTCAGGCAATAAGGATATTTCAGGGATTTGGCGATAATGCTGACATGGAACAGTAATGGAAGCAGTACATTAGACAGTCGACTGGTAGGAGAACGCAACTCGCTGAACCCTGAAGTTTGGACTAGAGTATTGATGTAACCCCAGACCCTCTGATCCCAGTTTCTATGTTATGCAGAACTGAACAAAGGACAAGCGGAAATGTTTCAGAAAAAGTGGAAGTAGGAGGTTCGAATCCGAGAGAACATCGATACTCAGACGCCCTCCACCACCTAACAAGTTGCCTGATCGCATCTGAACATTGCTCGACCCAAAGCTTGTCGACAACATATTTTCGGAACAGAGAGCGTTCATAAGGGTTGCCATCAATCACTCAGAATTTGGAAGAACGTGGAGAAGGAACTTGGAAGCTTGGCTAACAATTCAGGAACCCTATTCACGGATTCGAAACCCAGGTGATCTTTGCTGCTAACGCAATCCCTGGGATTGGTAGACCCACAAAACGATTGGTGGACCCATAAAATTATTGTTGGTATGGAAAAAGCTGAAAAAAGTCAGACTCATGGGACTGAAATCTTCCCGCACTTTTTTGTTTGGTCACCAAATGCAGTTCTGGAACCAAACGCACCACTGAGATTACCCAGGGTAAGCGTGCTAACACCCGTGCTAATGATGGGTAGAATTGAGTGGTGTTATCCTGTCTAACCTAGGTCATCTTATGATGCATGCGGCTCTCGGAAAGGGAAACCATGACTTTAGACTAATCTGACATGAAAATGGTGAAGAGGATGACAGCACGCTGCCTGACGAGCGTGATAAGCCCTCATCAGTTACAAGTTTCCCAATTCATCCAGAATTTTCAGTTATCACGGATGGTGAAGCATGGGGTTACCAATTTCTTAGCCCTACCTTTACTTTATGAGATAGAAATCCTCATTTCCCCAGGCTGCAATCCTGAAGGAATAGACGCGGCAACTACGTAATACGTCAGAAAGTGAACGCAATGCAACAACCGAAAAATACAAAGAAATCCAAGCATGTAAGCGATGCCGAAATAATCCTGAAAGCGCTCGACGTTATCCAGTTAAGGGAAACGAAACGAATGAGAATCACGCGTGCGGCGCGCGCGCAAACAATCGCCGCGATTGGGCCGTTCTGTCGCTTGCGCTCAAATCTGATCCGCTTACAGTAATCCGACTGCTTTTACGAGGATTTGCCCTTGAATTGATGGGGCAGGAGCGGGGGGCGCGGCCGGCGGACGATGCACCAGCGCCCGGGTGGCGGAAATCGGCGGAAATTCGGACAAATGCGAGAATCTGGCGGTGTTCATTAAGCTATGACGCTAGTAATTGGTAGCAATTACTTGAAGCAGAAACAATGAATGCTACGTTTTGAGCTGGCGTCATTAATGAGATCCTGGGGCTCCTTTAGGGTCAATAAGGTTTCATGAATGCTACATGCGTCATTTCCAGGACACTGAGCCACATCCACTCCAAGAGCATTTCTCCATGACCTAATCAACCAAAAAAGCATATCGTATTTCACATGATAGATAGTTCATAGACCAAAGGCTAGGAATCCCTATATGATAAATCCAGGAAACATGCGGTCCCGTCCGGAAATCCGCAGATGCCAGCCGGCTCCTATTAGACGAATTCGGCAAGTGGATTGTAATGAAACACATATGGGCGCGTGCAGCCTCCGTGCTCGCGCGGCTTATGGACGTAATTAAAGGCCGCATCGAGACGGATGCCTTGACGAATGAGACGTGCGAACAGATCGTATACATCCACAAGTGTCGCGGGGAACATGGCAGATGAAAAGGAAGTGGAAAAATTCAGGAAGTAAGAGCGGAAGAATTCATTAATGGCTACTCGTCCTCTTTTTCAAACTGGTTTTTCAACACCTTTTTCTCTGCACATTATCCCAAAAAGAAAAGGAAAGACCAGTCCAATACCTAAAAGTCTGTGTTCCGGGTTTTCCAGAAAAGCCAATTTTCTTGTATCTCCAAACCAATATAACTTGTATTGTACAGCAATAGAGCTGGACATCTTTACTGTAGATTTCTCGAAATGTTTTACTACTTCCAAGGGGCAATTTGCCAAAAAAACTGCCCAAACGTTTTCTCTACCCACCAAAATCTAAGTAAAGCCTCTTTGGTCGAAATAGTTATGGCTCCGTAATTTCCACTGAGCTTACTCACCAGAGTTTGGAAAATGGTTCAAAAATACTTGAGTTTAGTTTGGATTAGGAAGCATTTCAAATATTTTCGAAAGGATAAGCCTCATAATCCAAATCTTTCTGCATTGAATAAGCAAGAATCCAGACCAAAGAACCTTCCAGAAAGATGCCCCGGCTAGAACGCTTGATCAATACAGCGGCTATTTGATGAAGTAACCAGCTTAAGCCAAGAAGCATGGACTTTCAGAAATCAAAAACCAATAGAGCAAATTTTCTGGATGAGTATTTGATTTCATCAGTAAGCTTACGTATTGTGAGTGGTTCAGCTGGGTTGTTACTTGACTTTATTTCGGCTAAGGTTTTGGCGTCGTCGCCTTCGTCAGAGATGTCAAAATGGAAAGAGGAAGAGTGGAATTAAATAGCCTTCGTCAGAGCCTGAAACGTCTCCTTTTCAGGCTCTGACGAAGGCTATTTAATTCCACTCTTCCTCTTTCCATTTTTCCTTTTGTCATTTTTTTTACATTACAAACAGCTATTCATTTTCTGCACCAATCCTGGATACCTTGCCTGAAGCATATCCACAAGACACAGAATAGGTCGTGTCTGAGTAATGGTAAAAAGAACCAAGAACATGAAAGAAGATGAAACATGTACAGACAAGACTCCAGTGGCACTCGCGCGCACCTCACCATCTGCGTCACGGCACTCTGCTCGTCTGCGTCTCCACACTTTCCATCAACATCATTGTACTTATTCCGTGGTAAGGGCACGTGTGAGCGGGTCCATACCACTGAAGTCTCCTACATTTTAAGAAACTCCAAGAAAAATATAAGAAATATTACCTCTAGAAGCGTAGCACAGAAACGAGCTAGTTACCTTACCTTACCAGTCACCACCCGCGCGCGTCAGACCCATCCAGTAAGATGTATATGAAAACACGGACCATTCAGCTTAGCATTATGATGACCGGTAAGGAAGTAAAGAGAGCCAGGACACCTTCTGAAGAACGACTGGCTGTTTTTCCAGGTTCAAAAAGACAAAACGGTCTGCCCGCGCGGCTGGTAAGGGTCCGTAGATGTGCAGGAACAGTTGCACTTGAGTTGGAGCGAGTGGTAGCTATAGAGCACGCTTTGACTGGTTGGCAAGAGCAAACAAAGGTAAATTGGTATTTAGCTGATTTTTTATCGATTTATATTACTTCTGCAGAAATAATTTTCGAGCGACTTGGCATCACTAATGGGAATATGTATGCCCAAGATATATGTGTTAGGTTGGTCCAAAAGTCTTGCACCAAATATTATATTTTTTCAAGCAACTATAACATTACTGTTCATGGATGAAACCTGATCTGCCGATTTTTATAATAGATCATCCTAGATCACTCTGTTGCCAAAGGGTTCCATATTCAACACCAAGAAATTCTGGATCGAGAAATGAATTTTGGTGCAAGACTTTGGGCCAGCCTAATAAATTGACGTTATGGGCATCTCCCGAAAAGTCAGTCTAGGTGGTTTTGGTAGGCATAGTGTACCAAAGTTCTTTCAATTACAGCTCACAGCAGATCCGGTGAAAAAAAAAACTTAAATTATGAAGTAAAAAATTTCTGACTTAGAGCGTAGCAGGTTTGTAATGTCTTGGATTTTCCGGAAAAATAGAAAAATGGTAGAAAAGATGAACGTTGCATTCGGGAAACGGATGCGAATTCATCAGCGCATGAGCACTTGATGGTAAATTAGAACGACGCTCGCGCGTTTGTATTCGGAAGAAGAGCCGGGGAAGAGGAACGTATAACGTGATTATAACCAGATGTGCCCCTCAGGCAACACACACTGGCGCGCGCGTGCCCGGCTGCTCGCATATCCACAAATGTGGTCCTCTTCTATACAACCCCCCCAACATCAGCAACACATCCGCGCGTTGGATTTATGTTCAACTTCCGCTCAGTCATCTGTTCTCGGATGTACTTTGGACGTGGGGAAATTCCTGGATAGGCTGGGATAGGAGAATTCAGATGGGTAGAATGGAAAGCAGAGAAAACCTAGCCAATAAGGTTTTCCAGGATTTCTACGGTGGTATGACCCTCCTTGGAGCGCTTCGCATTGCATCGGTGACTTCCATAAAGCAAACGAAGCCACTGAGTCCAATTCTAGGGATTATGGATAGTCCAAGGATTAGACTATGGAAACGAGAAGATGTTCAAGCTCCTTTGACTCTTGGAACTTGGAAATACACGTGCAAAAAGCAAAAATTCTCTCTTCCCTGCTGTTTCTCATAATCAGCACAATTATCCACAAAAGAAGAACCCACCAAGAAAAGCTCAAGCATATATAATGTTATCCTTGCAAATGTGGAAGACAACAGCACCAAAGACCACAGGTCAAAAGCTCTGGAGACAAGATTACGTAAGCCTGAACTAATCTGATTCACGTTCTAAGAACCTCTAGAACAAATTATCTGATCGCATCTGAAACCTGCTCGATCCCAGGTTTGTTGACAACTTGTTTTTGCCTATTTTGTCGACAAGTTGTCGCCTCAAAAGCTTGCCGACAACTTGCAAAGTGGTAGACCGTTAGTTTTGCGAGTTGTCGACAAGTTTTACAGCTGACAACTAGTCGACAGGAGAAGGAGAAAACAAGTTGTCAACGAGCTTTTGGTCGAGCAATTGATCGGCCCAAAGGCTTGTCGACAACTTGCAACATGGTCAGGTCGTTGGCTTTGCAAGTTGTCGACAAGCTTTTAGGCTAACAACTTGTCGACAAGAAAAGGCGAAAACAAGTTGTTAACAAGCTTTGGGTCGAGCAAGTTTTAGATTCTTCGAAGGGATCGGAGTTGATGCGCATAAAGAGTAGGAGATCCTTTTATTCCCTGTATCGCTCCCGACAATTATCCAGAAAAACTCAGAAAAAAGCCAGAGACTTTTCAGAAGAAATCCTGCCACTTCCAAAATTCTCACAAAAAAGCCAGTGATAACGGAGCAGAGAAAAAAATCATTCAAAAAATCCAAAGAACTATATCAAATTTTAATCGCCTGCTCTGGGAAAAATCCATTGAAAGTGAGGAAAGTGCAATACTCCCCTCCCACACATTGTTAATAATCAACGACTGTGAATGACTTGGCCGGAAGAAATTATCCATCCACGCGATGAATAAGCACCTGCGCAATCAGCGAAGCAAATGGGCAAATGAGACCTCTTGAAATTCTATCACAACAAACTTCGCTGGTAAACCCCAGAGGTGGGAATCATGAATGTTCCCAGAGAGGTTGAAAGTGTCCTGCTCATGTTGAGAGACCGGATTCTTGGCCAGAATGTGATATATCTTGTCATCCTTCCCATAATTTGTCATTCCTGTCTGAGACCAGTTACTCGGATAGAGCTTTTTTTGAAATGCTTCTTGTGCGAAGAAATTCATTCACTTTAGAATGGTGGATTTTTCAGAACTTTTCCTGCAATTTTCATTGATCTCGCCACACATGGGAAGAGTGCAAGGATCCCGAAATGAGAAACACAACCCAACACGACTGAGGCACAATCCATGCTCTTAACCCGGACGCTTCAAAAGTGTAAAAGAGAATTTAAAATTGCATCCGGAGCAGCACGTCGAAAGAACAGCAGACTGACAGACACATGGCCTTTTCAGCAGTTAGAATTCGTGCGCTGATGAGAGCAGCGCTCGAGCGCGGACGTCGCCAGCAGTAGCAAACGTACGCGGAACGCCATCGGAAAACCAGGCACACCGGGGAAAACAAGTGCAACACAGGGACGCCCGTTGATGTTTGAACAGTTGCGCTGCGGACAATACCAGCCGGCCGCACCGTTCGATGAGAGTATAGCCGCTGCTGGTGGTGGTGGTGGTGGTGAATAGTGCTGACGTGCGGACGTGTTTGGCAGTGGCAGGCAGGGTGCGGTGAGAGTTAGGGGCAGGGGGTTATATGAGGTGATTAATTATTAAAATGTGTTGTGGCGAGTGATTGGTGCTAGAGGCCGCAGCTGAGTGTGGGAGTTCCAGCGGCCCGCCGCCGCTGCAGCCGCGGATGGCCGCCGCTGCGACTCTCAGCAGCCCGCGCGCGCGTGCCACAAACATCGTCGTCTTCATAGCGTTGGCGCTTGGACAAAGAGGAAGAAACGACATCTTAAGGAATTCCTCAAGGTCTTTTCAAATGTTTGAATAATTAAAATGCTAATGGAAAGACCTACAAGGCCTCTCCTTTTTTCGTTCAAAATGACGTCATGGCTGTTGATGTCATTTCTCGTTACAGTGCTATGTTTAGCCCTTCTGCCTCGAAACGGCACGCCTTCTTGGTGTAAATGTGAATGTGAAAAGAAGAAAAAAGTCATGATATGAAGAAATGTGTAGCGGAATAAAGCATATACGTATGTACCAAAGTACAATACTCGTCAAAAAAGGACAGTGGATACGCCGAGTGACTTTATGTTCGCTGCACTGTTACGAAATAGTTGAAAAATAATGTGAGATAAGCTGAAATCGATGGTAAGAATCGTAATTGACCCAGCATTGGTTCCAGGAGGAGTGGACTCAGGGTTCTTAGTTCCTGCGCAAAATTCAAGTGTCATCGTTTTGCCAAAGTTTTGGCGAGCATAGGGTGGCCCCGTTCACGACCAAATCCTCCAAAGTAAGAAACGCTCGAATTTTAAGAATTAATACGAAATTAATGGCCAGAATGTTTACGTGTGAGTCAGTCAGCTACAGTTCCCAGGATCGACTTGGATTTCCTATACACTGCTTTTTTGGTCAAACCAATCTATAAGAGTGGAACGACAGGAACGCAACTTCTCTTCTGATGCTTCAATGCTTTTTGGTGCATCATTGAGCTCCTTTCCATAATTAAATAAATAATAATAAATAAGTAAATAAATAGGACTGCTTAGGCCTTGAAAAAAATCTCAGCTGCGATCGAAAGCAGCTTTCCATGGAAATCTTCTTCCCGAAAGTGAAGTTTCTATGGCCAACTTAACCATTTTTATGTAATTGATTTATAAAAAAAAATAAAATATACTTTAAGTGTAACGCCTGTAGAAAAAGAACTAAAAATGAAATATAACTAAGGGGTTTTATCATAATATCATGCAAACTGATTGTAAAGACCAAGGAAATGGAACAGAAAACTCAGGAAGTTCCACTAAGACGCTAGTCTATAGGGTCAACCAGCTTGTTAATTGAAAATGGTAGTCTTCGTAACCCCTTCGGCCTGGTATGAAATTCATGATAGAAACGAATAAATAAATTGATGTACACAAAAAAAGTGGAGGCGACAAAGAAGTGAAATGCCAAGTTTAAATGTCAAAGTTGCCAACGTTAACACTAGGGCACACTTTGGCAGTAATTTGTAACTGAAATTAATGGAGAATGCATCATATTAGCAATACTTACTAATAGTCGCAATATATACTGAAAAAATAGTGAATACAGCCAGTTTCAAATTATCATTGACTTCACTGCTAAACTCTTTGGGTTAGTGTCCGCCACAATACATCCTGTACAATTATTTTCTCCTTACTAAAACAATCGACTTTTTAGATCTTAATTAAATCTTTGCTACATATGTATACACAGGGTCCCATGTACCTACCTAAGGCAAAAAAAAACAGGAGTCTTTAGAAGAGAAAAAATGCAGAAACTCAAGAAAATAGTATTTGTAATGATGAGAATGTAATATTTGAAGAATCCCAAGTCAAAACTAATGAACTATGCAAGTGTTACATTCTTGTAGAGCTTTAATTGTTCCCAAGAGCACAGTCCGACTTCCCCACTAATGAGGCAACGGTATCTGATGGGAAACATAGGGAAGCAATGTGACATGGTAATCAATACCAGGGCTGTGCGTTACTAACGTAACGAATTAACGCATTAACGCGTAACGGCCATTTTTGGCCTAACGTAACGAATTAACGATTTAACGAAAAACCCCTAAAAATCCGTTAAAATCCATTTCGTTAATGTACAAAATAATAGCTGAAATGCGCACTTTTCCCGTCCTTACTTCCATCTCTAGTGTTATAGAGCAGACTATGCTTGTATTCATAATGGTTCTATTTGAACTAAGGTACTCGCAGAAAATACTCATATGGTTGGCCTAAATTTTCCTCTTGCAATGCAGGTGCAGAGTAATTCCGTAATATGTCTTCTTTTTTTCTCTCTTTCTCCTTCCTTTGTTCATGTAAGGAGTGCAATACGGTCACAATTGATCTCTCGGATGAGCTGTCATGAAGGTTTGGAAATATGAAGCCTATGAGGGTGGTTGAGAACTATTATAGTTATGGTGACAATCGCCGATCCTCAATATAAAGACGCGCATTTTACGAGGAACCGAAGAAAACCCAATAAATCAGGTCGAATGGATCATCATTTCACTTCGAACAAAACAGTAAAGCCCCGTTTATAGAAAGTCCAAACAAGAAGATCCCGAGCTTTTTTTCGATTCGGAGAGCTTCGATGAATTTGCAACTAAGCAAAAATATGAACCGGTACCGTGCACAAATCCTTCCTTCTACATTAACCCTTCCAAAAGTTGGAGGAGCGATATTAATACCTCTGAATTCTCGAGCATCAATATTTTGGCATATAAAAAAGTTTTCACACCACCAACTTCCGCTGAACTCGAGCGTCTGTTGTCGACAGCCAGCTTGATTGTATAAGTTCTATGAACCAACTTCACTTCAGAGAACTTGTAAAAACAGCTTTTTTTGCATCATAACATACCTATATCAGGGTCCTGAGAGTAGACTCACGTGCGTTTCCCCAGCATTGCAGCTTCCGCGTTTAGGAGCATTTTAGAGTTTCTCACTCTTTCGTGATCTTCAAAGTTCTCGTCTGTTATTACAGCCGAGGATTTTACGGTGGAGACGGTAAAGCAAAGCAATCCAACTCGTAACCTGAGGCATCTCTGCCATTTTTCTTTTTTCCACCCGTCTGAGTATTGCCTAATTTCTTGGTTCGCAATGCAAAGAAATCATTTCCAAACCAAACCGAAGCCCAGGCTCAAGGATCAAAGAACACGGAGTTCATTTCCAAATGTTTTGCCTACTTTGTGCCTACAAACTTAGAAGTCGTCATTTGCTCCATTTATTTTCGTTGAAATTGCTGCTTACTTGTTTTGAATATTAGTCATAGAACTCGAGAGCTTGCTACAACTGATGGAAATTATCAAAATGTCCATAAATTCTTCTTCTAACGATTTAACGGATTAACGGATTAACGCATTAACGCGTAACGGCCATTTTTTGCCTAACGTAACGAATTAACGGATTAACGAAATTTGAAATTTTCCTAACGCACAGCCCTGATCAATACGCATGTTTTGCACCAATGTTACCGCTTCTGTCTCCATTTCATTTCTAATCACGGTAAACTGGTAAAGGGATATCCTGGGAGAGGGGGTAGCAGTAATGAGTTTCGGGATTTCATAAGCGCGCAATACATCAAGTTCAACAAGAAGTGCAACCTCTGCAGCGTTTTCTGCCCTGTTATGAGCGGTTATGAGATTATTTACCAGGGAAATTCAAATACTGGTGAGTTTTTCATGAAATTACCGAGTGGTATTGAATCATAATGAGAAATCCTATTAATTAAAAGCAAGAAATGAGAAAAAAAAACATGGAACCGCCCATATTACCGTACCTTCAGGGATACTGAAAAGAACTATTGTTCTCATGATGACAAAGGTCGTTAATTATGGATTCCGGGCAATTTTCCACAATTCAATAGCTTTTCCGACGGATACAGCTGGTCAAACAATGTCTCAGCAGCGCGGCAGCGTAAGCACCGCCAAATTGGCGTAAAAATTGGTGCACATCCATCTCCTTCTCTCATCACTTTCTCTCTTCCTTTACAGAACCCCCTTTCTCAGCACTCACGTCTGCACCAGTTTCCTGCGTCGACCGGTTCTTGTCCAATCGCAGCTCTTGGTGCGTACTGTATTGTGCAAATATGGTCCTACCACGAATCTGAAAAGGAAAACATCGTTTTTGTTCGGTCCACATACGTGGAAAGGAAGCCGTTTCATTTCACTATTCGTTGGGGAAATGAGGTTTTTCATTAGTGACGTCGAGGATGCACTCAAAGCCGACGGCGCTACGTCATCTGCTAATCAGATGATGTTGCGAGAGGATGGACATCATGGCTGTGCGTTAGAATGCAACGAATGATGGATTCATGCCTAGCGGTCGTTTTTCAGTACTGTCACGAATAACGGATTAACGAAATCTGCTTCCTAATACAAAATCCTGATCGCCCTGCTGTTGTGGATGCAGGGCAGGGTTAGACAGACCGCATGCATCGCTGAGATTACCCAAGGGGAATGTACCAACACCCCTCAAATTTACTCATCATTAACACCGACGTCAACATGTTCACCCTAGGTAATCTAAGTGGTGCATCCAGGCCAAGAATTTTAACTTCTGGGCTAGGATTCATGAACGCAGAATGAAGCGAAGCCATGTTAGCAAAACAACTCTTGCGTCTTGCGGCTCAACGTTACGTACTCTATAGGATAACCAATCACGCTAGCCATCATTGGTTCGCATGGTTAGCGTTTCATGAATCTCAGCCCTGAATTCCAAAAACGGTTTTTCCATAGAATGTACACAGACTCTTCAGAAAATAAAAAGAGAATTTTTCGTACGTTCAAATCCTAAATTTCTTAAAAATTCGCTTGCTCACCTGGATCGGCACAGCATTCATCGATGTCACAAAGCCGACAGCACTGTGCTCGTCCTCGTACTCGACGAATGCCTGAAAAAGGTGAAATTCAAAAATCCTCATGAACGTGCAGGAATCCACAACCACACCCAACCATGAAGATCAATATGTGATTCCCATATAAGTATTTATTTATTTATTTATTTGTACGTGGGAAAACCACGCTGAATGACAATTACAGTAAAGAGAAATATGAATACAATGCAAATAAAAACTATTGAATCCGCGTTAAACATATCTGTAGAAGAACGGATACAATTCAAGAAGGTTCGGGAATGGCAAACTAATCAGCTACTTCTTTCAGAAACTTGTCTACAAGTCTTTTGCATTGCGATAGGGAACTCGGCAGTTTATATTTCTTGGAAAACTTCAGAAAAACAGACCCTGCTCTCTGTGTGAAAAATGACGACCGCAATGAGCTTTTTGCTATAGAGTACATAATCTTAAATGGACCACCTCTAGTGCAAGAGGAGGATATTGTGTAGAACTTATCCACGGGGAGATGAATTTTACCGGAGATGATTTTGTAAACCATAAGAAGGTCATATTTTCTTCTTCGTGCAGCAAGAGAAGGGATTTTGAATATGCAATTACGTGCAGAAGCCGGAGGAATGTTGGCGTAGTCATATCCATGCAGCCTTATCCAAAGTTTCCTAGTAAAACTGTTTTGAACAGCTTCAAGTCTAATAATTGAGCGTTTGCATTTAGGGCTGAAAACTGTGGCACCATACTCAAGGATAGGTCGCACGTAAGATTTGTAAGCAAGTAAAAGATGGGCAGGTGACTTTGTACATAAGGATTTGAAAATGTTATGTACAGTTTTCTCTGCCTTTGTTGCGATGATATTGCAATGATCATCAAATGCTAGTTTTGTATCGAAAGTGAAACCTAAATCACAAATGGTGTCAGTATCGTCTAATTGACTCTCACCGAGGTAATAAACGTTCCTTACTCTTTTTCGACCGAGATGGAAAAGTTTTGTTTTGGGGGACGATAAGGGAAGCTTCCATTTCCCTGACCAGTCAGCAATTGCTGTAATTGCTGATTGGAGAGCGATATGGTCATTATCGCTGTGAATATTTTTGTATATCTTAACGTCATCGGCATTATGCATTAAGTATGCACATTCATATGGAGGATGTGCTGAGAGTAAGGACAATTGAATGCATCTCTGCCTCCTCGAGAAGAGGAACAGAGTATTGAGGGATATGCTATTTTTGAAGTCCGCAAATAACAAACCCTTGACAACAATTCCATATTCTTGCACGGCTCCAATTATGCAGACTTTCATGCTTTTTCTTCGGCCAGACGCCCTCTATTGGATTAGCTAGCATAATGTAACTGTATTGTATGCTGGGCCAATTACACTGAGTTTTGGTCTCACCCTCCCACAGAATACTAAAACTTCTAACTTTGGACATGATAATATTGATGCTGTCGCTTCCTGGGTGGGTCTCGCCACGCGCAACTGGATTACGATAACATCCACGCCACTGTCACGTGCGTGCTTTGCTAAGCGGAAGGTGTGAGAACACCGATAACCACTAAAAAATTAAACACAGTGTTTACACTATTTACAACACTATAGACATGTTGTTGTTACTGTGCTATTTTTGGCACTGGAAGATGCTTTCGTTGTTGTGTGTACACCTAAATACACAATCCATAATCGGTCGGGGCCCACTAGAAAGATTCGTTAGGCATGTTGGAGCAATTCAGTATATCCTGGAACGAGCTCGTCGAACTGATCGAGAATATGTCAGAATCTCAGGATCGAAATGAGCCGAGACACTGCTTTGAGGGCAATATATGCTGGGTGTATGCGTCAGTGGTGCGTCAGACGCACTCATCCAATTGCAGAGGAATTCATATGAAGACCGGTTAGAGCAGCATATATCCCAGATGAAAGTAAGGGGCGGTTGTATGGAAACACGTGCGTCTAACCTGCGTCAATCTATCCTGGGGCGTTTAGACGCACGCAAGTCGAACGCACACATCTGGTATAAATTGCCCCTCACTAGTGATGAAACAAGGAATAATTCAAAAAATAGTCGTCGTCCTTCATATGAAGTGTGCCCTAGCACGTGATCGAGTCGCAGCGATTGGATCGCGCGTGCAAGAGCCAATCGCGGCAGGTAAATCGCGTCGCTGCAAGTATGACTAGGACAGGAAGTGCTGTTCGATGAGAAATGACGAAACAGCAAGAATGGACCTCTACAAAAACATATCATAAGGCACATCGGTGACGTATCATTATATCATGTATCACACCATTATTTGACATTACCATTAGAGATAATGCCAACCATTATCCTATCACATCATTATCGAGTGACGGTGATAAATCATTTCCTTTGCTCATGTTCATTGGTAAAAAGTTGAAAATAAGATTTGCACATATGTTCCGGGAAATGTGGATTAATTTCCCGTGTCACTTGCATGCAAAATGCCAATACAATAACGATTTTTCCGATTTTTCAGTCCAATTGAGTTTCACTTCCCACTTCACTGAGGATTTCTGTACCAGGTGGACACTGGCAAAAGAAAAAAACCGACAAGTTTGTTTGTCAATCAATGTAAACAGATTCTGGAAGTGATTGAGAGTCCAAAGAACCGAGATTGCCAAATTGTATCCTGCTGTAGCCTACGACATTGATTTTTTATGTAATTTTCTCCACATAACGTAGCAAAAACAAGAAACTAGCATGAAAAAATGTGACAAAGATCTTTAAAAACGGTATTATATGCCAGCGTTTTATGTGCCGTAGTCAACCAATTGTGTATTGGTCCGGCATAATATTACACGGATGGTGGAATGACTTTATCATCAACCAAATGTTCCACTATCTTTCCTTTTGTGCCCTACTTTCCTGATCGATATATGAATAGAGTTAATCAAGCACACAACGAGCGATATTCTCTCCTGAGAGGCTCACCTGACTCTTCCCTTTGAGCATCATATAGTTGGATAATGGACCATAGGGGACGCACAGCTGAATCAGCTCCACATCGACCATGTCCGGAGGTATGTTTCTGGAAAACCAGCATTAGCATTTGACTTCTTCTTCCATCACTATATAGTAAAACTCATATGTACTTGTGTGTCTGCTGGCAATCGCTTATATCTCATGATCAAATACACGTGAAATCTAGGCCGTTCGACTCAGTACTGTGAACAGCTTCTCCGCGCTTCGCTTAGGTGACACTGCTTTTTGCATTGAAGGCATGATTCTGACCCGACCACTATAGGTTTCACGCGTGGATGTCTATGAATCGCCTATTAACAGAAACGAAGCAAAAGTTACTCTCAGTGGCTGGATTATACCAGAGACTAATTAAGCCGCAAAGCTAATGTCCTATGCAGTAAAATCATAGTGAAGTCTTGCTTTATAAGTTCAAATCCGAAAAATCAACGAGGGAAGCGCCCCACAGTATCGATGCTGCGTTTGTGGAGGACATTTTTTTCCAAAATGGCGGGGTTCTTGGGCTCTTACGCACCTATGTTAATGTAGATGAGTGTTTGGAAAATTTTCTAAAAGCCTGTCACCAATTCAATGTTGACCAAGGGCTCTGGAAAGAGCGAAATGAATCAGATATAATGCATAGTGTTCAAGATAATACGAGGAAAATAGCCAACCATGTCCCACCACTTGTAAGTTACCTTACCGCTGACTAGGGTCGCTTGCTATTTGAAATCAGTGAGGTCGCAGGATGCCGGAAACCACGCTTAGCATGTAGAAGCTCGCTCGCACCGTGTAAATAGTAGGATTTTCACACTTGGTCCATTGGCTCGCGAGCAGAAGAACCCTGACATCCTATCGTACGGTACTACCCGCTAGGTCCTTGTGAGTAGCAGGTTAGGCCCTCTTTTGCAGTGTCTGGTTCGGAGGCTACCATCGCGACAGATATGCAGTAACCAACTAGTATAAAGCTCCATTGGTTGGAGTAAAGAAAGAGAAACTTTCGAAAATAAACAGACAAGGCTCACTGCTGCTGTGGAATAACGCGTAGCATTTTTACAGGAATACGACGGAAATCGTGGGAAAATGGACAAATCAGAAGAATGTCTAAAATAAGTTTCCACTATTCCTTGGTTCAACACCTTATCAAGGAAAACTGGTCCAGAATTATTTCCATTTTCTTTTCCAAGGAACTTTTCCGGATTTTTCTTCCATTCCTGCCATCATCCTCCCGCTTCACAGAGACCCTCGAAGGAATTCCTCATTTGATAGGGTGTCTTCGTCGAAAATGTATGCAAATGCTGACGGTTCCAAAACAACACCATCGATTTTCCCGACGGCGATACTGCGAATAGAATTTCATTGCACTTTTAAATGCCACGTTTCCCGCCAGAAAGAAAGAGCACATTGAAGTCTTAATAAATAAATGAAAAGATGCGGTTAGCGATGCCGCACTCCTCCTCCCCGCTCCAGACTCACCGAATATGAACAACGCGTGAACGAGGGGTGCTCGACGAGGTGGCTGTACAATGTGTGGTGGGTGCTGCTATCTGAACGAGAGATTTCTCAGTTGGCAATAACACCTGTAGGGCCTTAAGGAGCCTGAACTACCAAAAGTTAATGCGTTACCTGTGCTAATGGCTGTCCAGCTAGTAATTGTGCCGTAGTAAGGCCGTTCATCTGACTGATATACTGCGTATATAAAGCCGTTGGATCGAGCTTTGCCTGGAAATTCACCATTTTCAAAAACGAAACTGAGCTCCAATCCGGACTAGTGATTCGATTTGAAGTTGCGAGGATTCTAACAAACAGCCTTGATGAGACATAAGGACTAAGGAACGACTCGCGTAAAAATACCGTCGACCCCCAGAGATTTTTACTACCCCTTAGAGTATCCCCAGACTTCGCCACGACCGCTGGCGACCGCCACATGGATAGAAAAAAAGTAAAGTGAAGAAGGAGACTCCAGACGAAAGAGGCGATGAGCTCCGTTTGGCAGCGATCCATGGCGATGTAACGTGGCGATCGATACGTATCATTCCCACGATCCTTATCTCTTACATCACCGGTTCATTTTGATTCATTTTGAACTGACGAAGTCTAGGGATACTCTATTTGCAGTCATTGCAGCAGAACGTGATGCAAATTTTCAACGATACACGCAACATGAAACTACCAACAACTGCCAGAGCAAAATAAACACACGTACAATGAGCGTCGACGGCAGTGCGTTTTTCGCAGACTCGAGAATCACGCGTCGCGACCGCGCCGCTCGCAGTGAAACTCCCGCCGTGGCAGAAAACTATGGGATTTTCTTGATAATTGTTTAGTTTTCCTTATAGTTATCATCAAATATGGTGAAAAAACTATCAAGAAAACCCTGATTTGCCACAACGGGCTCCAGGGAGAGCGGCGCGGTTGCGTTGCGTGCTTCCCAAGTCCGCGAAAAACGCACTACTGTCGACACTCACTATACGGCAGTGGCGGACGCAGG
>JARK01001445.1:246387-268962 GCA_000688135.1 Ancylostoma ceylanicum | reverse complement strand
AAAAAAAAAAAATCGGAAATTATGGCTACGAGAAAAGGAAGACGAAAAATCCTTGGAATTAAGGGGAGCAGCCCATACAAGGGTTCCGAGGCCATAAGCATCGTTGAGACAACCTAGGGTAAACTTGTCAACACCACGGAAATTTATCCCTAGTTAACATGGAGGTCAACACATTTACCCTGGGTAACTTCAACATTGCACCCATGTGCTGGTTTCAAACAGGAGTACATTAAGAGAACGGGGTGTGGACTTGAAATTTGCAAATTTCTAGCTCTCAGCCGGAAACGGGATGCTGGAAAAGCCCTGAGACAAAGAGGATCTCTATGTGAATTGCTAAGATGAATTCTGAAAAGGTTAAGATTCCAATTACTCGAGGAAACGCTCGTCGCCAGTGCGGCTTCTGTTGAATAACTTAATTTACCTCTCTTGAACATAACCCCGTAAAAGTAAATTACTTGAAGTACAAGCAGTTCTGTCTCGGATGAAATGAATAGAGGCTCATAAACGAGAAGATAAGCAGCGCTATTCGCAGGGAAATACAGTGGGTTCGTGAGGAATTGGAGATGAGATTCCAGCCACGAGTGCACAGTGTCTTAGGTAATCAAAGCGGTGTTTTTTCAAGTGAGCGAGTGACTCGAACTCTGCGCTCTGGGACGTGGTGGATTCCAGGAATGAGGTTTGCTGTCCACAGGTGAGGACCCTTTGCAGAACATGTTGAGAAAGAAAAGAACGTCTACAGCAGTAGAAACACAGGAACACGTTTCTGCGAGGTAAACACAACACTTCTCCCCTCCCCCCCCTCTCCCCTCCCGGCCCGGCCGGCACCCATTTAGCAAGGCGTTCCATAGCAGGTAGGGGTTGAGGACTGACGGAGCATCTCATCCGAAGATTCATTCGTGCTGGTTGCTCCATGCCGTCGGCGCCTAACAGAATTAATATGATAGACCCTGGTCAATAAATTATGCTGTTTTTAGGCGCAGGCAAAACGGCGGCGAGGAAAATGTGAGGAGTGAGGCGAAAAAACACTGCTGCTCCATAGCATGAAGCGAGAAGGGATAAAACGAGGAGGAATTTATCCGAGAATGATGGAGGAAGTGTGCGCCGGTTCAAAGCAATCGAGGCGAACGATTGCTCCCAGGCACATTGGACACTAGCAAATTCCAGATGTTGCGTGTTCGTCGCGTAAGAAGTCGTTCTCGTCAGGACAAATCGCAGCTGACTGGCACGCAAACATGGATACTGTAGATGTGATGCAGGAAATTTGCAATTCTTGCATTCTTGAGGTATCAGGTAGTGTCTGGGAAGATTTCCATTTTCTCATTAACTTTCTTCTTGACCATGAAAATCCGTTTTCTCATCGTTTATTTTAGTCTGTTCAATGCGCTCAAGGATCACTATAGACAACTAATCAATAAACATGAGTAACGTAGAGAAAAAAAAACGTACTTCAAATGAAAGCTACAATCGGAAAAAATTCAACATAATTAGGCCTTCCGAGGAGCATTTTCTTCTTTTCTTTCTTTTCTATTTCTTTTTTTTTTCATGAGTCGAAAAGGACTCGAATATACTCGTTTCAAGTACGAAGCAGTCCAGATGATTTCATAATGTAACCATCAATTATTATTTACAGCAGGCTGTCAATCGGGATAATGGGGCCTAAGCAGCTGCAGAAATATTCCTGGGCTGGGATTCATGAACGTTCCCGGGAAGGCTGTGATCTAGAGTGGGCGAGTTTCCCGGGATAAATTGGAAATAGGATGACCAAACGACTTGCTGCAGTCAGTGTTTACAAGCAATATCAGAGACAGCGGGATATGCGACATTTTGGTTCTCAAACTGGTTCGCTATGAATGAGCGAGAAGGTCAAAACTTTCCCGGAAACTTTCATGAATCCCACCACTGGTGTTATGGATCCTTGTTGTAGACTCCCTGATGAGATTTCTATGCAAACCACTAGATGAAACACCTATGAGAATTTTCCAGATTCGAATGTCTGAGACATATGTAGGTTGACTAATCTATACCAGTCTCATCTTCGCGGAATTATTACTGAATATCTATTTATCTTCTTATTTTGGAGAAGGGAATGAATCCTCATATAAGACCCAATCCGAGAGCACTGATACAAAATATTAAACACCCAAGCAAAGCCGGGCTTACCGTCTAGTTAAATAACAAAAATAAAACGCAAAAGAACATGATGTGACCCCAAAGCATACGTCTAGAAAATGACGGAACTGGAGGACACAACAAAATTTAAATGATTACAAGAGGTATAATAGAATGTTGACTTGCAACATCGCACCTAATATTTAGTAATTTTTAGTATTTAGCATTTATTTACATGCGATGACTAGAGATGAAAATACGTACTCATTTGTTCAACTTTCATTTATTTATTCATGTAAACTTTTAGAATTTACATTCAGCAATCATTCAATTTACATCATCAAAAAAATCTTTTTTTTTTGAAATACACATTTCATGATCCATAAAAAAATTAGCAACAAAAACCTGCCGAACACAAGATACCGGTCATTATGCTTTTAGGAGGAAGTTTTGTCACCTTATGTAGCACTTTTGATGTCTAGTAAACATACGGGCTCAAACAAGCAAGCAAACAAACAAACAGATAGCAAAGTATTGAGCAAGGAGGGGGTGACAAGTATGGCATTGCTTATCCACGAATTTGTCACATTTTCTAGTTCCTCGCGAAATTGATATTCAATGCACTTCAATTAAGCACTCGATGGTGTGGGAAAATTGAGTAGATGTGCTGCTGTATTTTAAATTTCCGCGGGAGAAAGATAATGAAGCGGGACTGGGGGGAAATGGTTTCATCCCCATAATTTTCAGCCAGCAAAGGGGACAAGTCTCCTATGACTGCGGAGAAAGTACGGCAAAAATCCAGCAGAACATAGCGACGAAGGAAAAATTCAAAGGTCCTCTGGGAAAATTCCACAAGGTAGGAAAGGAACAGAAATAATGGGCATCAGCAGAATCGAGAAGTGAACACTCGTGAAGTACGTTATTGGAGCCAGTGGCGGTGATTGTGGTGGTCTTGACAGTCTGTGTGTGTAGTCGAGCAAACATAGGCAGAGAAGAGAGGCGTCAAACTGCTACCGAGAAGAGACGTGAGCGACAGGGAGAGAGAGAAGGAGAGGAAGGAGAAAGAGAGGAAGAAAGAAAAGCAAACGGAAACGACGGGGCGCGAACGTATCGCCGCGGCATCGTGGTGGTGACGATCGTATGGTGTCGACGTGCACAGGAGGAACGACGCGCGCAAGCACGAGCAGAATACTAATCGTGCACCGTTAACGGATAGGAAGACGTGAGGAGCGGGGGATAGAATGGGGCTGAAATGGCTGGGAATATGGAAAAGTGGGAATGAGAGTGGGGGAGTTAGGAAAAAAGAAGGAGAAGAACGGAATGGATGAATGAATGAAAGAAAGAAAGAAAGAAAGAAAGAATGAATGAATGAATGGGATGAATGAATGGAATGAATGAATGAATGAATGAATGAATGAATGAATGAATGAATGAATGAATGAATGGGATGAATGAATGAATGGGATGAATGAATGAATGAATGAATATGGTGAATGAATGAATGGATGAATGAATGAATGAATGAATGAATGAATGAATGAATGAATGAACGAATGAATGGTTGAATGAATGAATGTGAATGAATGAATGAAAATGAATGAATGAATGAATGAATGAATGAATGAATGAATGAAAGGAATGGATGAATGAATGAATGAATGAATGAATGAATGAATGAATGAATGAATGAATGAATGAATGAATGATATGAATGAATGAATGTGAATGAATGAATGAAAATGAATGAATGAATGAATGAATGAATGAATGAATGAATGAAAGGAATGGATGAATGAATGAATGAATGAATGAATGAATGAATGAATGAATGAATGAATGAATGAATGAATGATATGAATGAATGAATGAATGAATGAATGAATGAATGAATGAATGAATGAATGAATGAATGAATGAATGAATGAATTATAAATGGGTAGTTACTGTCGGATAACGACGAAGACACACTCAATTCCAGTATTCGGTATAGTAAGTTGAAAATAAATTTCAAATGGTTCAGCAAGAGAGAGAGAGAGAGAGAGAGAGAGAGAGAGAGAGAAAGAAAGAGAGAGAAAGAGGGGAGAGAAACAGAAAAAGAGAAAGAAAGAAAGAAAGAAAGAAGGAAAGAAAGGAAGGAAGAAAGAGCAGTACAGCTCTGGAGTGGAGCTAAAAAAATGGTTAAAGGACCTCTTCTTCCCCAAACATTTACAGGTTGAAATCCCCACCTCATTTCGTGATTGAATTTAAAAAAAAACATTAGGGTTTTATTCGAATCTAACTAACTTCTAACGGATGCACTGCAGGAATGGATGAATGAATGAATGAATGAATGAATGAATGAATGAATGAATGAATGAATGAACGAATGAATGAATGAATGAATGAATGAATGAATGAATGAATGAATGAATGAATGAATGAATGAACGGAATAATGGTGACCAACTTCGGTGAAAGCCGACTATTATTTGTTAGAAACATAAAAGTATCAGAAAGGATTGATTACCGAATGATTTTCAATCTTCAATTCATTTTCGTCTAATTTTTTTTACTTTTGTGAAATTATGAGCAAAAATGAAAACAGAATACTCTTGAAAAAACTATGAATTGCCGGCAGTATCAGAAAGGATTGATTACCGAAAAAATTCTGATCAAAAACAGAATCTCCATAGGGATATTCAAATTCAGGAATCCTTTCATCAAATCCTGACCCAAAAATTTACCTAAAAACTAAATTCAAGTGCATATGTAAGTCTAATTCACTAAACTTCGATAGGCAGTAAGCAACGCTCACTCATCATTTGCAGAAGGGGATCGTAGATGGTGGCTAGGTGCGTCCAAAACAACAAAAATCAAAATTCCCGGACTCGGTGCGGGCGGTTCCAGGTATTCGCGACCACGTCGCGGAAGCTTTGAAGCGAAATTTCCAAACATTGCGCATCGCACTGTGACATGAAAGGTGTCTCGCTGCAAAAACAAAACAGAATGAGACGTGGATTGGGTGGAGCGCATAAGGAAAATTAAAAATAGATAATCGAATCACGTGCAGCACTAGCCAATTTCGATTTCTGTACCGGGAAAAAAAGGAGTTCATCCTGCTAAAGGCGGACTTCCGAAGGGAGGAGGAGCAAGGGAAGGAGTCATTAGAAGAAGCAGTGTTTTGGGTTGGAAGATTTTTCTGGATGACCTAGCTCTCGTTTCTAGGACAATGATAGCTGAATATGGTGGGGATCGTAGAAATTTCAACAGGAATTTTCAAAAGAATATGTCATGAACATTGTTTCCCAAACAAAAAACATATACAATGTGTTGGTGTACAAAAATAGCTGAAAATGAATAGATAGGGGAATGAATGAGTAAATCAATAAATAAATAAATGGATAAAAGGAAGAATGAATGAATGAATGAATGAATGAATAAATAAATGGATGAATGAATTAATGAATGGAATGGAATGGAATGGAATGAATGAATGAATGAATGAATGAATGAATGAATGAATGAATGAATGGAAAGTAAGCGGATAGATGAATTGGTGGGTCGATTGAAAATTCCCCGGGATAGTTTTCCTTGACTACCAGAAATTGCATTCAGACCTCGAAATAACCCTAAGATTAGAGCCGTATAGCCCCTAGGGATAAAACCCTTCAAGCAACTGTTCAAGCAGGATTTCTTTCGTTCCTCCCAAGGAACATCATCCAGATAACCAGAAGCAGCATGCAGAATCCAGAAGTCACCTAGGCTTAGAGTCGCACAAGTCCTAGAGAAGAAACTCGCCAAGTAACTGCCGTCGACCAGACAGCTAAGGCCTTTTTCCCGTGGAAGCACGCACGCTGCTAGGTTACCACTAGAATATGATTTTGAATTAATCGGCGCCGTCCCCCGCGGCTCACTGCCGTAACAGTCCGCGGGTTCCTAGCCCTTAGCCGCGTGCCCGTGGAGACTTCACCTACCTTTGAATGACATATTGATCGTCTAGAAGAACTAGATCAATATTGGACTGTCTCGGGAGCCGTTCGTTCGTGTGCTGTGTTCGCAGGGTGGGAGACGATAACGACGAGGAGGAACAACAAAAGCCGCGAGGCGAACGAATCGCTAAAGTGTGCGCGAACGTGGGAGAGCGCGGAGCGGGGGCCCGCGCGCACAAAACCGCGCACAGTCATCGCTGCACAGCCGGCTGCACTAAGTGCACGCGTCAGAAGCGTTCAGCACCCCGCGCGAGTTCTGTCGCCCCGCGAGAAAAAATGCGATCCGCCGTTCACCGTCTTCGGACGGACGCACACGATCGCCCGCGGTCGCAGCCGACGTGTGTGCGCGTCAAATGTCCCATTTGATGGCTGTTTCATAACAAGCGCGTCGGCGCGGCGGAAAAATGGCGAGAAATGCCTCGTTGATGACGACGGCTTTTTGTCGAAAATGGAAGCGAAGTGGTGGCGATTTGCGACCGACCGATTCAACCACACACACAGAGACCTGTGCTTAACGTCGAGGCAGGGTGCGGCTCGAACTGGAACGGGGCGGCTTCTTACGGGTACGCAGCTGTGTGGGGGTTCTTTGCACCTGGAAAGCCTCAACTAGCGAAGCACAATAGGGTAGCCCCACATATAGGAATGGACTCTATCCAGGCATTCCAGCAGACGGAACCTCATACCATCCTCATACCATTTCGACTCCAATTCCTAAAATGGGTGGCTGGACTTTATGGTGTGGTCCTCAGGTTCGATCCCCCCAACACTCTTTCTTCAGTTCATTTTTTTTTTGTAATTTTCCTCCCAAAACTTGGGAGTCGCATGCATCATTTAGATTACCTAGGGTGAACAGATTAACACCAGAAGAATGTACCCACCGGTAAAATGAGAGTGATCACATTCATCCTGGGGCACGCTGGATAACCTCAATGATGCATCCACGCCTTGAGAACAAGAATGGTACACAAACTATAGCCCCTTATCAGGTGGAGCTTGGAAACAAATGGGTAAGAATCTCTAGGTTTAGCTTCTTGCAGTTTCCTTGTAATTTCATCCCATGATAAGATCCACGAACACTCCCGGCTGATTTTCAGGCTTCTCCTTCAACCAATCTGGACTAGTTAATCTGAAAAGTTCGATAGATTTCACCCTAAATATCGCTGCGTATTCAACGTCACTGAAGAAAGTCCATCGCACAAAAATTGAATTTTTTTTAAATTTAATTCAAATTTTAACCTGGGACATACGTCCAATTTCACACGCTGAAGGCTGCACCTTTTTTGTGCTTCGGCACACCCTCTCAAGCTGTGAATCCTTTCTTTGGAACGGAAGTTCTACGAGAAAAAAAACCTAGATTTTTGTAATACACAGTACTGAATCGAACATATTAAACGTCATCATCTGAAAAAAAAAAACTGAACCGCATTGAAGAGGGCGCGTCTCACCGGTTATCCGCGTAGTCCTCAATAGGTTTAGAAAGAGGTAATTTTCCGGGAAAGTTCCCAAGTCCCATGAATGCCAACATTGGGAGCAAAGGACGTGGACCAGAAATCTAAGCTCGTGCTTTCGTGAAACCTCAGTCTCTGCACACTACGTTACCGCATCGATAACTGGACAAGTGCGCGGAAGCTCAACACCACTCCCATTGAAATAATGCGAGGATCAGAATAATCGCAGGAGGAATGACAGAAAAGAAAGAGTACTGTCCAAAATACATTAAAACCACCGCATTTAGAGGCGGCAGGGGATTCACCTAAGCAACAGTGTAAAAAACTAGTGGAGGATCCACATAAAAACTTCCATTAGTCAAAACCTGCTTCATCAGCAGGGAAGGCCAGCGAAGCAGTCACTTCCCCACACCTCTCTGGGTGGGACAATAAATAATCCACAATGAATCGAAGATGCACTCATAAAGAAGTGAGAAGACAAGGCTTATGCGTTTCGGCTACTCTAGTAAAACTTGTCCTAGGCAGGTAATTCCAATTAGGCAACGCTGAAAAGGTTAGAAATACGAAACATATGACTCGCATAAATTGTATCCCAAAGGAATGCACTAGTAGGCAGTGACGGTCGCAAGGAGAAAAACAGAGAGACGAAGAAAGAAGAGGAACGGGGAGAAGGAGATGGATGGAGAGTGTGAAAAAGAGGGAGAGAAAGAGAGAAAGAGAGAGAAAGAGAGAGAGAGAGAGAGAGAGAGAGAGAGAGAGAGAGAGAGACTTTCTCCACCCATATGGCTTGAGTTCATCGTCCGTTTTCTACTCATTTCAAACTTCTGATTTATCATGTCTTCCTTTTTTCTTTATCTTCTTTTTTTCTCTTTCTAAATTTAATACAGCTTTAGGAAGAGGGTGACAGAAGACACGAAATTTGCTGTGTGCTCCCTGATACAAATGTTAATGATCAAACAGCATACAGCGTCCAGAGCCTGTCCCTGGATGCATCATTGAGATTACCCAGGTTGAGCGATGCTCGTTTTAACCTGGTAGGTTAATTTTTTGTGGTGTCAGCCTCTTGAAATTTGGTAACCTGATTAGCACATGCGGTCTCTGGATACTTCATTGAGATTACCTAAGGTGGAAAAATGGTCGATTCCCGTGTTCACCATGGGTATATTTGCGTGGTGTTAACGTGTTCACCCCGGGTAATCTCAGTGATGCAAGCGGCGCCAGGGAGCGGCTCAACCCTCGATGTTTTGTCTTTTACCCACTACCCATTCAAATACCCCACATGTTGGACGACAGCTTCTTTCCTACAAAGATCCGAAGAAGAAAAAATCAAGTGGATTGAGCAATGAAATCTCCAAAATTGACTGATTTAAGAAGTTCGTGAGCTGCAAAAACTTGCCGCAATGTTTGCTTAATTTCACAACGTTGAGAGGGGGATTGCCTCAAAAACGCACGCGTACAGAAAAGAATGGGGGGCACTGCAGGTGCAGGGTAATGTTCACGCAGGGATTGGGTTCTATTCTCCTAGAACTATTAGAAAAAAAAACAATTAGGTAATAGTGAGAGAAGAATTAGTGGAATAAAAGTGGAAGTTTGAAAAAGCGATGATTAACGGTAGTGATCCCTTTGCTTGGCATTTGAAATAAAGTATTCTGCAGAGAAAAGCGGCCTTCGTAATTGACTCGTTTTGTATGTAGTAGGTTTATGGATACGGAAACTGTTCTCAGGTGGAAAAATTCCAGTAGATTTCGCTTATTTTACGAGTATTGGTTTCGGAAATTTATTTCAGAAACAGATACACGTAAAATAAGCGAAATCCACTGGATAGAGTATCGGACCCGGAAGAGATCCTCCCATTTCCCGGGCAGAATCCGGGTAAATTCCAGTGTATTTCGCTTATTTTTCGGGCGGAATTCGGGTCAATTCCAGTGGATTTCGCTTATTTTCCGGAGATTTACGTGCAATTTTCGAGAGTAATCGGGAAAAATTTCGTAGAAAAATAGGCGAAATTTGCTGGAAAGCACACGTAATCTACTGAAATTTTTCCACCTGAGTTATAGTCCAAGAAGTTCCCAAACAAATTCCTCAGAAGCAACTCAGTACGGCGCCGGAGAGGACCATTTCAGAATCAAATTCCTCAGAATAATCTGAGTGGAAAATCGTAGAGCAGTTATCCTCAAAGAGAAGATGTAATCCATTTCCAAAGAAAAAGAAGGAACTAATAGAAGGTTTGGACGGAAAAGAAGAAAAAATAAGAACGATAAGGAGTGCTAATAAATCTAAGGAAATGAACGTTTCAAAATGTTGTCTCTGACGATTCTACAAACGATGCTTACAATTTTTTCCACAGAGTGGTGGAATGGAATGACAAAGTGATGACCAATAGCTCTGAACAGGCATTATTCACCACTGTTCGTGAATTTTACGGTGAAATTTTACGGTCAGAAACCCTAACATTATTCATGTATTGCCTTTTCTGCCGTTAGCATAGTGCCACCCTGGGCTGGAGATGCAAAATTTGGTTTGCTATCTTTGATTCTCTTGGTTTAGAGTTCATGAATCTTATCCCAGTTGGGTTGCCCTAAGGGCTTTATGAGTGGCAAAGTAGAAGGCTTTCCTCGTCAGGAAACACAAAGGATTGGAAAAAGGAGTGGAGATGGATAAAAGCTCTCCTTATTCCTCGGAATCAGTACTGGAGACCCCACAAATCTTACTGGTAAGAAACGCAGACATGGCTTTGCTTCAGGCGCGCAACTTCACAGATAGCTGGTAGAATTGATGAGCGACATTCTGATGATCGGAACAAATGGAGACGAGCCAAGGTCGTTATAGTACGACCTGCGAAGATCATGGTCCCTCTACTATGATTTGATAACACAAAACCATTAGGCAGTCACTTGTTTTTGTACTTTTAGCTGTACTGTAACCAGGACAGCTGCGATGTGAAAATGAATCAATGAGAAAATTAATAGCAAATTAATGGCAGTAGCGGTTATACGTTGTTCGAGATAAAATCTAATTCTCAGCATTTATGAAAGGTCTCGTGAGGTGCTTCACTTTATTCCAGATTCGGGGTAGACAAGTTACACGAAATCCAAAATCCGAAAAATTATCGTTTTTATTTCCTCTATATCATTTTTAGGTCTCGTGCTTCTTTCCTATCTTCCGGATCTGACTAACCATTCCAGAAGTTGGATTTGGGTAGTACAGAAAGTGCATATTTAGTGTAAAAAATAAATATGTAAATGTTTTATGGTCGCATGGGTACTTGTGGTCACTGCATGGTACAAGCCGGTGGAAATAATCTCAGCTTTGCTCGACAAACTGAGTGTGCTGGTTTGAACATTTCCGTGAAAAATTCAAAAAAAAATTTCACAGAAATATTTATGAAACCCGCCGAAGGCTCATGCACTGGATGGCTCTACAAATCTAATTTATTAACATTGCGAATTTTCGAGGCAAATTAAGAAGTTCCTTAGCGTTTGAACTTGGAATGGTGTTGAGCCCTGAATTCCGCTTCAATTGGTATTTTGTTACCATCGTTTTATCCGGAAAATCTGGTAGATTGTAGGAGAGCGATACTAGAATTCCACGCGAATCAACTATTTTGTAGTGCATGTATTCTTTTTTCCTCGTGATGTTTTAAGTGCAACTCAATAAATAAATTTTGACAAAACCAAGCCCTGGACGCATCATAGAGATTACCCAAGGTAAACGTGCTGACGCATGTGTTAACGATGGTTAAACTGGCGGGTGCCAGCATGTTTACCCTGGATAATCTCATTGATGCTTGCGATCACTGGATTTTCCTGTCAGTTTCCTGAGGAAGAATCTTACAAACACGAAATCTGCTCAGAACTGCACTGACTCTCAAACTTCACTCAAGGCACTTAGAAGTTCTCGCACTCCGAAAAAAATTTAGTCCCACTCCAGGTCAGCAAACATCAGATGGCTACCACAGGATTATTTTGTGAGGGTAATGGATCAGTAAAAATTGTAGGAACCAAACTGTAGGTAAAGATAAAAGAACAGGCGGAAAATTCTCTGTGCGGCTGCACCACACACTTCCGAGAAAATCCATGGATAACAGAGAACTTAAAGCGGACAGGTGCCTACAAGGAGAAAATAAAAGGGCATTCAAGTTCCTAAAAAAGACTACATTGAAGCCTTAAGAGTACAATAGAGTATTCAAAGCCAATTTCAAAGAATACGGCTTAGCATTTAGTCCTTTGTCGCGAGGTTTTCCCTCAAATTAAAAGGACATAACCATAGCAGCCGGATCGAAAACGTTTCGTGGCGCGAATAGCGACGCCACGCCATCCGGCAACTGTAATGTTGTCGTTCCATGCATGGTTTATCGATGACGCTTCACTGGTATTGTCAGCTCACAGTGGAAGCCGGCGCATGTTCGCACAGGAAATTGCTTTTCGAGCACGACCCGACGCCATTGTGATTGGGAAATCATCGAATGGTTGCAGCGTTCGGGACGCTATCTGCGCTGAAACGATCGTCAAAAGCCAAATTTGTCCAGGGCCCGGATGCATCGTTGAGATTACCCGGGGTGAAAGAGACAACACCGAATTTACCCATCGTTAACAGAGGCATCAAAATATTGACCCTGGGTAATCCCCGTGAAGCATGCTGGGCAAGTACGGCCGCAAATTGGCAGCCAAGATTTACTCCATCAAAACTATCCTAGGAGCTAACATATAAATTTTACTACGAAGACCCCAGGAAAATTTTGCCAGGATAACCCATAAGAAGCAAATTTGGTCGCTTTCACCTCACCACCAGCTTCATGGAGCTTCTTCACATGCGTGGTCCTCTCGCTGACAGTGACGTCTGTGACGGGATCCATGAATGTCCCCTGGGAAATTCTAGGCTTCCAGCTTCGCTTGAGTGGACGAGTTTCCCAGGCAGAAAGCGATAAATCTGACCATTTCTGCCATTACGTACAAGAGCCGATTTAGACAAGTCGTTTGGACGAGGTATACCCACTTTTCGCCCAAACAACTCGTCCAATCTAGAAGAGCGGGCAAGAAACATAGTACCCGGAAACGTCCATGAATACGGGCACTGTACGAGTTCCTCGGTGAAATGGGAGGTGTTCGCGGCTGCGTAATACTTCGCAACGGTTCTTGCGTTTTTACCCAGAAAGAACCAATTTTGAAGTTTTCCTAGAGTCCCTGTCGAAGATTAGTGCAAGAAACCGGAACTAGTCGAGACTGTGCAAGTGGGAGTTGTTAGAGGATTTCAGGAAGAATCGCCGAATATCCTACATCCGGTGATCGGATGGCGGCTAATCCAGCGGCCGACGCACCTATATCGGAAATGAGATGAAGACCTACATATATTTAGAACGTCAATCCGAGAAAAGGTATCTACAGGGTACGAAATAAGTCCAGGAGACCATATTTAGCATCGACAAAACACCTCAACATAACGTGATGGCATAATCCCTGAGACCCTGAGTTCTGCTAAAGCATAACCTTAGTAATAGAGGGAGATCAAAAGTAAAACTCGAAGGGAAATAACGACGTACCCTTCTCAGTTAGTTTCTAGTGGCGACATGCATCATTGAGATTACCCGGGGTATAAGTGCCGACGCCCGCGTTGACGACGGGTAAATTTGGTGGGGGTTTACGTTCACGAGACCCTGGGTAATCTCAATTATGTATCCAGGCCAATGTTAGGTTAGGATAACTAGGTTTCTCCATCACCCCTCTAGTTCACATTGAGGTCAGGCGAAAAAGGGAAATTTTATGAAGCTCAAGAAGAGGACAGTACAGAAAATAATGTGGATAGTGAATATCACAGGCCTAAACTGCTCAGAAGATGGATGTCAGATAGCTTTGAAACGCCGCACGAATCACTGAAATTACCCAGAGTATATGTGTTGTCGCCCGCGCCAACAATGAGCATTTTACCTCTGCGATACCCTGGGTTCATCTTAGTGATACATTCAGGCCCGTGTCACCACGAAAGAAAAGGGAAGAAGTATGTACTTGAAAATCATCTGAATACCTAGGTATGCGACGTGAAGACAAGAAAATTAATAAATGACAGGACTCCAGCAGAACAGCTAGAATTTCATATCCAGAAAATTCCACAGGAATTTTAGAAAAATAAATAATCGGCGGGTTTTCGATAACTTTTCCAAGGAAAATATCTCAAGGGATTCCTGATTCCTTAGTGAAACAATTCTGGATCCCAAATGAGAGCATCACCAGATGATGATAAGAAAACAAACCATTGAAAACTATTGACTTACGCTGATCCATGAAGGATGGGAAAATAGAGCCAGACTGAGATTCGAACGAATCGTTACCTATCAAGATCAAGGAGTACACATTCGAATGCGAATTTCAAAATGATGATGATGATGAACATTTTTAGAACTTCCAAAGCAAACCCGAATGTTCCTGAGCTTACAATTAGCTTTTGTATCATGAAATTTGCATACTACTGGATTATCCACAAGCACGGGAATCCCCATTACTTCCGAGTTACTGCCCTAGAAAGATACAAGAAAACAAGGCAAGACTCCATCAGAAGAGTGCAAGTAAATGCTGGTGAAATGTCGCGAATGCAGTCGAGGGTCGAGCTGACCCCAGCAGGACGATGTGAGCACAAAAAACGTGGGACGCCAGCCCAGATGGGCCGTCGGCGATCGAGCTGCCATTACTTGATGGCGGAAAAACGCAACATACTCGATCGCCACGCCGATTCATCTATAAATATCGATTCCCGTCCGCTTCGTCATGCTCCGGAGCAGGCGGCGTGGATTCCACAGAGCGGTTTGGTACTACCAACGAACTAGTTTCGCTGCTTGACTGGATAGAATCACGGTCACCTTAACCAGTTGCACAGGAGCAGCATCGAGATTACCCAGGGTGAACGTGTTCACACTTCCCAAATTAACCCATGTTACTCAAGTTGATCTAAATGATGCATCCAGACTCAAGAATGGCACAGATCGCGGAGAGAACATATTGAGAAGCTGAAAAAAACGTAAGCTACTGGAAATCATATGGAGTGCAAATGCAAAAGTCAGAAATCAAAATGCTCGCCGATTAATACTGAAAGATCAGAAGAGTACAAGCTAATGATGTGAGCCAAAAAAGAGCTTACGGTGGATGGGATTTATTCAAGATGTCTTAATAATGCAATATGGAAAAAAAAGATCTGTTCTCCAAGCATGGATAAAAACTTATGATGAGGAAAAAGGTCATGCAGGGATGAACTTGCAGGAACTGCCTTTGACTACGGAAATTCTACTATTATAAAACATGTACTTGAAATTACTCCGCCTTGTGAAAATAAGTTCGCAAACACCATGCACGTCCTCTCGTTCTCTAACACGCTGCCGTGTATTCTTCCGGGCCATCTATCAGAATAAAGGAGACTCGCAATCGGTCATTTTTAGCATTCAGAAAATTTCAGAGGTAGCTTTCGAAGAGTTTTCTCATGCGCGACGGTTGCATCGCGACGAAGTGTGAACACGGCATTAACGTCGCTGGTGCTCTTACTAGAGATTCGTCTCGAAAAGCAATAAAGAATAATCGTCAAACTACTTCTGAACGAATGAATGAATTAGTGATTGCCGGTAGTCAACTGATGAGTTCAAAATGTCATTCCATATGTCTTCTCGAAAGGTTTACTCAAGCAAGTTATTTAGTACCTCAAAGTGAATTATGTACTGCACAGAAACAGGTTTGGCAAATGGTAAAACACAACTAACAAAGTATTCGTGGAGAATATTATGAGCCACTGGGGCGAAGAGAAAAACCCAAAGTGGAAAAGTGAATCTTCTTCTCCGGAAATGTTATTAACAATTGGGTAATGAAATGAAAATGGAAACGAGAAAGAAGGCATAGGGGAAGAGGACGAACCGCATATTCCTAAATGGATGAAAGGGTCGCACAATAAAAAAATGAGAAGAGTAATAAGAAGACATGGAAACACAAGAGGCTAACATTACCCAAACAGAGCGCACATCTCTTAAAAAAACACCTTCCCTTACAGGATTTTTTTTTCTGAGAAAAAAATCAAAATTTCACCAAGATACCCACAATTAACGGATAAATCGGCAAATTCATCTACATGCTGAATGAAAATTTCAAATTTTCGGGGGATATCACAAGTTTTCCACGAATTCGATCAAAATATTTACACTGCGCAGAGCATCAAATATTCAGAAGAAGAGCAGAAAAGGGTCAAAAAGCAAATGGTCCGTTGAACAGCCTTCCGGAAAATTTCCGATTAGTAAGAACGAAAAAGTTCGATTGTATACAGCTTCCAGAAATTATCGATCGCGAAAGAAAAAGGAAAATTGAAACGTGAATGAGATGAGCGCGGTAACGCGGCGGAAACTGGAAAAGGAAACAAGAAAAAAGGAAATAAAGTGGTGAAACTATTACAACGAAAGTTTCCAACATAAGAAACTAGAAGTTCCAAGCTAAGCGGTCGTAAAAATATATGATTCTGATCTTTGACTCCTAGTGGGTACTACTTTCTTTAGGAATTATATTAGGAGCTCTAAGAGTGCTTTTATTCGAGTTGTATAGTGAACTCCGTGTAAGTCCAGAGGAAGAGCAGTTTGTTTATCCTGCGTTTCTTTCGATGTAGAGGCATTTTCGTCCGCACAGCGGAAGTGGAATAAAAAAGTGCAACGCGAAGAGAAACAATGCGGAGAAGAAGCATGGCTATACATAATAAAAATCGACAGTTTTCCTAGCGTTTTTATCCAAAATAGTAGTGTAACAATTTCTTTTCGGGTCGAGAAAGAACTGTATCGCCACTCATTGACGTTCTGGAAAGACTGTACAACGCTGGTTAGTCATTCTTGTGCAACAGAGAACTGCTCGCTACATATGCGTCGCGGCAGAGCAGATGGGTGCTGTTGTCGCCGGTATTGAAGTTTTGCTAATGTTCTCTACCTTTTCCGAAATGTATACAAACACCCAAGGAAAAAACGGTGGAAACTTAAGGAAAAAACATAGACATTGACAACCACAGTGCTCTGCCGCGCCGCAGAGCTAGTGCGGCGCGGTAGAGCAGGCGAGAAGCGTTTTGTGATGCAAGAAGGGCTCACTGGCTCTGTACCCACTCTGCCAAGAATACGAAGTTCCCGTATAAAAACGGCATTCATAAAAAATGGTGTTTCTTTATAAACCTTTTTGCGGAAGTTTTCCGCCTAGCCTGCCTGCACCACGTGCCGTAAACACAGATCCATTTCTGCTGCTATCGATTTTTTGCGACGCGTCGCTCACTTCGCTGCGCGGGCCGTCGATAATCAATACGTATCGAAACCACTGTCGCTCAAGACAGCAACGCACGGTGTCATACTTGAGATGTGGTGCAGCAACAGACATATGCACCAGCTGTAGAAGCAGTGAATGTCCAAATCCCTTTCAGTGACAGTGTGTTCATGAATCCTTGCAGTTGCAGAAAGTTCCAGAAAATTTGCCGCAAAGGAAACCTCAGTGTCTGATTCTACGAAAAAACTACTCCTCAAAAATGCCACAAGCTACATAGAACGGACAAGTGTAAGTAGAAAAAGGAATTCTGACCGTAACACCCGGTCACAGCGCAAAGGGTGACAGAGGAATGGGTAATAAGTTACCCGCAATGGCGCTGCAGAATTTACAGCCGCCTACGACAGGTTCAAAGGAAATAACAGTAATGTAAGAGTGGAAAAATCACTTGTTAACAGGCTCCTGTGGAACCTTTCAGAAACAGGTTTCCAGGACTGTGGTGGGCGTTCCAGTGAATGATGAAAATGCAATGCATTAGTTTTGTGGAGCTATTTTTGGGACGATTTTCGAACTTTTCTGTTCGACGTCGCTAGATTGAAGCGTATTCCCCTCATTCCCACACTGAGCAAAAATGATGAGGAATCGAAAAAGAAGATGGGAAGCCACAGAACCCAAGTTACGGCGAAAAAGAATCAGATGATGCCGTGGAACATAATAATAGGTACAACTGGAAGCGATTTCGGGGATTCACGATCAAGAACAGTGACGTTTTTTTTTTATTTTTTCAAGCAAAAGACAGCGGACCCCAGCTTTCACTGCACATCGGAAAACAAGGCCGCGCCGCACCAGCGACGCGCGAAGCGGCGGACCAGCTGGGCGTTTTGATCTCGGGCGTGGTCACCACTGCTGCTATTTGGATTAACAAGCGTAAAGGAATCAAGGATGGAAGAAACACGCGAGGCAGCTGTTCCATCACACTCGAGAACCGAAACGCCCGCTGGTCTGCCGCACCGCGTAGATGGTGCGGTGCGGTCGCGCTCCCAGGTCTGGAATAACGAGTGCCACCCCTTGCAATCTGCTATGTTGAATGAATCTCTCAGCATCACCGATTTAAATAAATAGCACGGATAAAGTTTTCTAAATCTTTCTTTCACCTTTGGAGTACTTCGCGGGAACCTCCACAATCCCATACAATCTTGAATCCCACATGAATCTCGCCGTAGGAAACCCCAGTGCTCGAAGTGAATGTGGGGCTCACCAACAAACAGGTTAGAACAGGAAGCAGCAGGATCTCACGAGAAAGAGAGGAGAGGAATCAGTGAAATGTGTGGAAGCGCAGACAATGAGGATACAACGTTGCATTCGGTGCAGCGCGTACAGCGGGTCTTGACCATTAAAGTCTCCTGACACATAGACTCTAATTCTATGAAAGAAATGTCTCGAAAATAGGGCTGCAGTCGTAACTGGACTACAAAACACCTTCACATAAGAAGATTCGTTTTTTCTCCGATTCCGATTGCTGGAACCTAAAAATACTCTGCCATGACATGAAACACGTTCATGAGTCAGCAGTTTTGTGACACAGTGGAAAACAATGGCTGTTCCTCGGAGAATTTACAAGAACAATCTACAAGAACAACCAAAGAAATTACATGAACAAACAAGAATTGCAGAAATAGACCGGGACAACAGGAAATGAAAAACAAACACAACGGACAGTAACGTGAGCAGAGGAACTAATCACACTATGATGACGCAATAGTCCGAAAACAGATGTGGGTCCCAACACGATAACAGAGCTTTCGCATGTCTGACAGGCACATGTTGCATTGCAGCGCGCGCACGCGTTGTAGATTTAAAGTGCATTCGATGAGATTAGGATCAGATGGTTCTCACTAGGAGTGAGCGGCGTCAGCTCAGCGTAAATCCTCGACGTGAGTGAGGATAATGGGGAATTTGTCGCCGCATCCACAACACCACGATCCGGTTTTTCTTAGGCGCTTCTGATAGTCCTTTTCAATCAATTTGTGTATGGGTTTGCGCTCATTGAAGCGGAACTTTAGGGAACGGTCAACCATCGAAATTTTTGTATTTTCCAGGAATGCCATGAAAAAGTCCTGGATATTCTGATAAGGAATAAGGAAGTGTCAAAAGCGGATATATCAATCGTTAAAGTACCGAAATGGTTGGAGCTAATCTCCTGATGACTTCCATGATCTTTTACTTACAATTATAAAGACTCGAGAACTCCAAGGCATAACATTCAGAGAGAAAGAGAGAGAGAGAGAGAGAGAGAGAGAGAGAATGAGAAAGAGAAATATGGGAAAAACCAACTAAATGGTGCCATCACATGAGAAGCGACGCGAATCACTGGTATAAAAACCAGGAAGGAGAGGATGTAAAACAGGGACCGGATGCGTAATTGAAACCACCTATGGTAAACGTGTTCACCTGATTTTACCCTCTACCTGAGATTACCCAGGTGGAACATTAATTTACCCATCTTTTGAACGGTGGTCAACGCGCTTACCTTGGGTAATCCCAATGATGCATGCGGCTTTTGGTGCGCAGCAACTTGTTCGCTCATATGTGACGTTATCAATATCCATGGTGCTACCCATGTATGATATTACCCAACCTTCCATGTAGGGATGCATTCGATCCAGAAGCCGCATGCATCATTGAGATTACCCAAGGTAAGCGCGTCGACCACCGTGCAAACGATGGGTAAACTTGTGCGGTGCCGACATGCTTAATTTGGGTAATCTCAATCATGCATGCGGCATCAGAGATGTAAATTTTCTAAATGAAAAAGCGATGAGAATCGGGCCCTCAAAAACACCGGATATTGGTCTGAAAAACGTGGGTGCCGGAAGCACGGACCTCGCATTCCACTTGCGTAATTTGGACCAGCAACAAAGCAAAGCACCAGGATGCGTCATTAAAATTACCCGAGATAAACGCGTTAACGTCCAACGAATTAACCCATAGATAATACAGGCTTCAACAATTTTACCCCAGGTAATCTCAATGATGCATCCAAGCTCATGTGCAACGATCATACAAAGAACCAAGCTTCCACATATTCCAGTACGCCAGGAAATTTGTATTGAGGAGGGAAAGACTCGCTGTCACTGCCTCAGATCCCAGGCAAAACTTCATCAAGAAGACGGAACTCATCTTCCGATAAATTCCAGATTCAGAGCGTTTCAGGGAGGTCCGAAGTCAGAACCAGGAAAACAACGGAGATCAAAGGTTCCAGGACACTTGAGACATGCAATGTGCAAAATATGTGCATGCAACATGCTTCATTTCTTTTATCAGGCAGCCACCCAGGAAGTCTTGCGATAGGACCGCAGTGGAAAGAGTTTTCGATCATGTGGTTAAGGAGAGAGAGAGGGATGTCGAGGTGACAAGAAGCAGAAAGACGGTAGCAGAGTGGTCTTGTATAGAACGGTGCAGAAGTAACGCAGGAGAAAGCCATAAGGAGAGCAGAAAAAAGCCAGAAGGACCACAGCAGCATGCCAGAAAAAGCTCAGGACTAGCTAGGAATCATGAACGCATAACTAGGTCAGGTTAGCAAACCAACTTTCACGTCCCTCGCCTCTTAACACTACATCCATAGGATAACCAATCACGCTAACAACTGTTGGTCCGCGCATAAAGGTGTCACGAATCCCAGCTCAGGAGTTGTGCAGAAGGTCCGCTGGTCAACGGTGGGTCTTCCTGCCCTTCCTCAGCCTTTTTTGCAATTTTGTCTGCACACATAGGTTATTAGTTTTGAATCGATGGTATAGGTCATTTTCATAAGTTAATTGTTTTAATTGATGTAGGTTTCCCACACTAATGACGTGCCCCTAAATTATCACCTTCGGTTTTTTGAATCTCACTTAACCTCACCAGTGAAGAGTTCCTGGTAAGACGGCATTTCCATGCTATTGGTAGGAATAGTGAATGGGTACTGCACTTTACTTCTTTCTTTTTGATGTGATGCGCAGTTTTTATCTACGAGTCAAACAAGAGCGGAATGTGTAGAAACAGCCTGTTTCCTCAACAAATAAACGAATAACAAATTATAGGCTGTAGGGTAACAATCCCCAGAAAAAAGGTAAATTTAAGGAAAACAGGACCCGAACTGAGGCTGAGTCTTGCCCTTGCATTCATCGCTATTAGGAAAATACAAGAGCAAGTTACGAATCGTTTTATGGCAATATTTACACATGGGCGAGTTTTTTTATTATGTCGCGCTACACCGCAATTATGTCAAACACCCCACGATTACTTGGCAAAGATCCACAAACGACGTAACCAGTTCCCTCAAAAACGTGCCTCGTTCCCAGCAAACACCCGCTAATTCCCACCGTAGCAGCGTCCCTAAGAAGTGAATTCACCGCCGAACATAACACTTACCACCGCTTACGTCGGTGTTTTGAGTGAGACACGAAGTGTTGCGCGTGGCTAGAGAAGAACAAAACGTCGCGGCGACTCGAATGGGACGCGCGGCGACGTCGAGTGGGCGCCGACTGGGCCCGCGCGCACCGTAATGGGACTGGTGTGGTGCAGGGGCGCCAACGCCCGTGCTTCGTTAGCGCCGCGCGAATAAATCGTGTTCATCTCGCTCCGCTTGTCGCCATCTTCTCCCGAATCGTCGCTGCATAAGTGACTGATGCTCTCGGCGAAGTGAGAAAGTGAGAATCGCTCAATTATAGCTCGCATACTACCGTCGTTTCTAACCCACTGACCACCGCGCCCTTTTCCTAGCGTCTCTTTTGTCTATTTTCTTCGTTTTTCCGACCCACCAGCGCTACCGTACGTATTCCCGAGAAAACGTCCCAGAATAATGTTACCTGAGGACGAAAATGAGGGAAAACATGACCTACAGGTGAATCGCAATTGCCTCAGAGGGTTAATGCCAACTAGCACGAATCTCGCTGATACTTTTACCTCACTAAAGCTTTAGCACCCTTTCTGTGGAGCTAAAAACTGGAGCGAAAAAAAAGTCAGAAAGTCAGAAAATGAAAGGAAAGTGTACTTCGCGGCTCTCACTGAAATAACGTATCCTGGGTAGAGAGATAGGAGCAGTGATTACGCCGCGTATCGCGTCGCAGCGTGATTCTACTTGATGATTTTCTTACATTCGTCGTGCGCGATACTCATCGCTCCCTACATTCAAACCTTTCCTACTGCTATCAGTTCGGGGCAGCTTTCACGAAGAAACGAAGCCAGAAAGCCAGCCATGGGTGTGCTTCCCAAATGCGACGCTGGACATGCAGGAGTGTTACGTTATGTAAATGAGTTTCACGTCCGAAAATACCTCCCTATAGCCGAATTTCCAGTAACCGTAACATCCAGGAAAGTGTGGAACTTCCAGAATTTTCGCCAAATTCGAATTTTCAAATTCTTTGGCCCGGCCCGATGGTCGGTTGTTGGATCTTCATTCACTGACCGAAACTCAGACATTTAAGCACACATTTGTACCAGCTATGAAATCGCAGCGATTACGTCGCTTGTAAAAGAAGTCGCGACGACAGGTTTGTGGCGCTACAGGCATGTGGAATGTTTTATAATTAGGTTTCATTGCGGGCTACCATTTACGTACGACCCAAGACCGCAATACTAGGGGCGGACGAGGGCGGAGATAGCCCCCTCCCCCACCTCCCGAAAATGGGTTGCCGAATTTTCGAAATTACTCCATAAAATAAATAAAAATCCTCTGCTGGCTTACTCTCAATTGCTTGTTTTTACCATTATTTTTATTTTACATCCGGGTCCCTTGAAACGGCGAAGAGCCCGATTA
>JARK01001445.1:180263-225367 GCA_000688135.1 Ancylostoma ceylanicum | reverse complement strand
ACCCATCTCTTGGTATGAAACTCAAATCCTTTCCTCTAAAACCCGAATATAAAAATTTACGGTATTGAACTGCTTTATCCTACATAGCCCAACTTCGTGTCCGAATGTTGTAGAATTCTGTTAGATCACCGCTACATTGTGGAAAACATAGTGAGTATCGCGGAAAATTCAGATTTTTCCTTGACCATATCTTCAATCAGGGAAGATCAAATTGGTTAGTTTTCAGAATCTCCTGCAATTTTTTTCTGAGGCCCCTGGGACTTTTTTTGTGAGTAAAGTGGATTTTGCACCTATCAAATCATCTAAACAATCTAAAACTACATATGGTATGAACAATCCAGGAAACAAATTTTGACTACTAAAGTAACTCGGTCATTCCAACAACAAAAAACTAAAATTGTATGAATATTTGCTCGAGATTTTCGTCCAGATGCTTGTTTGTAATAAAAGCCCAATCTCAAGAACGGACTTTTTCTGCGGGATCAAGTTCAGAAAATTTTATGGAAATTGATTCTATGCCTATTTTGATCTTTGCGACGTTCGCCACAGATACATACACATGTAAGTTGGGTACAGAAGTGGCCCGTGGCTACATGGATCACTGGAGTTACCCAGGGTGATCGTATTAACACCACACGAATTTGTTTATACGAGCGTCATCACGTCAGTATTGGGTAATCTCAATGATGCATCCAGGTCCTGGTAAATGTTGCTAGATGGGCATTCACACAGAAGGATCTTGAAACATAGATGAGCGACCCAACTTACGAACTGTCTGTAGACATATGGAATCATTGGGTACTATGTAGATAGGTACGTACGCGTACTAGGAATCCCTATATTTACAAGTGCGAATTCTCAGCATATTCCCGTCGCAACCTACAATTATAGAGTGCGGAGCATGCCGGGAGCGGCTGGTCAGATTCTCTATTATCGGAATAAAAAAAAAGTGGGAACACTGTATACACAAGATGGAGGCGATGGAAGATGAAGACATGGAAAGCAGGGAAAAAATTAAAAGAACGACAGTTCTTCGGAATTTAATAAATTTAAAAAAAAATAAGGAGAAATTTACGTCTACTGAGGTGCAGAACTACTAAGATTGGCGCCTTCCAGATGAAGTTTCAGAAAAGACGTGAAATTCAGAGATTGGATAGTGTGAGGAAAATCTCATCAGGAGAAAAGTTGTCAATTTCACAAGCATACAGTAATAGTATGTATCAGTCGATAAATAGTATCTTGCAATGAAATAAGATAATTGTTAGAAACTTTGATTTTGATGAATTTGCCGACCTATACCACCATAGAAAGGAGGGACAAGGGAGAGAGAGAGAGAGAGAGAGAGAGAGAGAGAGAGAGAGGGAGGTGGCGCCCTTGGCAAAAGATTGCAAGTTATATGAGATCAACCAATGATGTTCGGCTTAACTACACAAATTTGCAATCTTTATTCAATTTCTAATGCTGTTTACCATTACTTTAACCTTTTTCATAACGCAACAACTTGTCTTCCCCATGGAGTGTTGTGTTACTTCCCTTAGTTAGGCTTACTTTCGCTTACTGACCAGTAGTAGCAAAGCTTTCAGCAAATTTCGTACAAGGTTATACGAAACTTAGGTCACCCCTTCTTTCTTATTCTCGTTCCTATTAATTAATAATTAATGATTCAATGACCAATGAGCAACGTCAAACAAGGAATCATTGATGTGCATCTATGTTAGGGGAAACGGGGCGTGGCGCAGCTCTGCGATTGGTTTGTTCAAATCCTCCTCCCCATATGCATAATTTTGAGGTGACTGAGATGGTCGTGAAAAACTGAGTTAGTCGTGAAAGGCGGGAAGTCCACGCTTCATCTTCTCCCATACTAAGAAATCATAACAACAATTACCACAAAAGAAATCCTGGAAGGACTAGAAAGTAAAATGAAAAGAACCCACGAAATCTACATTTTCTTGTGAATAAAACATGCAAACAGAAGGGAAAAGATTAAAAACTACCTGGAACAAACTGAAAGGAAAGCTCAAATCAAAGCGATTTGCTGCAATGAGCAGCGATTTCACCGCTCACGCGGCGATGTCCGCTCGAAATGAGCGGAGGTGGTCTGTACAAGCGGCTCACTCGTTTTTCCAGCAATCCCTGCGCAAACGGTGCAGGCATTTTTGACAATTCTCAACACCTTTCTCGGCACTAGAGTACGTCTAAACACAAAACTGTTGACGCAGCTCGGATGAAGGCGGGTAAACCGCTTTTCTCCCTTTTAACAAAGTAGACTGTGAAGTCACCCTATCCGCAGCCATGCTACTGGGTATGAACCAACGGCCAAATACCAGAAATGCTCGAACGCCTTGCCACTGTACGAATAATGATAGCCTCTAAAGAATGCGATGGCGTGACGCGTCCAGCGAAGAATAGTGCACGAATATGCGAATACGCTTTGCACGGACATTGTGAAGGAATTGAGTGCTTTTCAAGAGGCGGATGCTACAGAAAAGGAAACATTACGGACGTGGGGTAGCGAAAAAAGGGGATCATGTACCTGAAAAATATATACGAATAAAAAATGTCGATAGAATTACAGAAGAATGTCTTAAGGCTCATCCTTGATCACACATCATTGTTAAACCATATAAACAAAAACTTTTATAATTCAAGTGAATAAAAATCCTAACATTTTTTTTGGGACTATGAATCATGAACATATAATCACAAAAGGTTTAAGCTCTAGATCTCATCCTTTTATTAACTTTCGTTCCTAGGAAATAGTACTTGCAGTTTATAAAACCTATCAATAGAAAGTTGTTGATGGGGGCCAAGCGCTCGGCGGGTGCGCAACCGGCCTCCCTATGATAGTTGAGCGCGGCCTTGCTCAGCTGATCAAAGACGTCATTCGTCAGATTTTGGGGTAGACGGTAGGGTGTTTCTTTCCGCTATTCTCATGAGTTGAAGAGAATTTGTCTTGCTAAAACTTGTGGCTCTGATTCAACGAAAGGTACCCCCGAACAGTAGACGGGGTCGCGCTCAACTACCACAGACAGACCGCCCGCACACGCGACGCAGGCTCGGCCCACTTTAACAACTTTCTACCAACAAATTCTAGTGCCAACGAAGTTCTCGAAGAAGTTTTCATAGCCACAAGAGAGAGCGATATTAACAAATACGGAAAGAAGGGTTTTAAAAGGCTCACAAATTTGCTTAACTATTGTGGTAGTTGAGCGCGGCTTCGCTCGTCTATTGGAGTACACCATTCACTAGAATCAATGCCACAGGCCTCAACACTCGGAATTCCCTTAGATTTAATTCAAAAAAAAAAAACAGAAAGAAACCCTCACCTCAGCCAAAATCTGAAGAATGGCGTTCTCGAGGCTCAACTACTACGACCAGACCGCATGCGCACGCGCCGCACGCTCGGCCCACCTCAACAATTTCCTAGGGACAGATTTGATAGATTGCATGTTGTAGAAAAAGTTATGTGTCCAAGCAGTTAAGCTGTCTCACATTCAGAAAGGTAGAAAGGTAAAGGTGGTAAATGCGATCCAGGAAGAACAAGCCCGACAATGTGGACAAGGACAGCCAAAGGATCTTAAAAGTGCTTCATACCGACTGCTGAACATTCTTTTCAATTCTGTCCCATGTGCTCGTAAATAATTCACATTTTTCAGCCTTGCACTTTTTCTATCACTTCCTCTATTCGGTTACTATGTAGTAAGATGAATTAAGTGCATTGATTAAAAAGTGAGCTAAGGTATGTTTTTACCGGTAATCGGTGAATAATCCTAAGTTTATCTATCTTACATTCTCGGAATCAAGTGAGCACTCAAGAAATTTCTTGAGCATAGCCCAGAGCTGCGAGTAACCAGTTTGGAAGTAAAAATAATGGAAACTGCCGAACCAATAGTTTACAGTTTCTGTCTCCTGGACTCCCAATACAATGTGAAACCAAGAATGTGTATAAGATGCCGCATGCACCATCACGATTACCCAAGCAAATGTATTAATACCACACAAAACTACCCATCGTTAACGAGGGTGTCGATACGTTTACTCTTGCTTATCTCAGTGATGCATCCCAGGAAGGAACTTTCCTCCCTACCCTTAACAAAAAAAATCCCAGCTCAGTGAAGTGAACAAGTAGCTCTCTCACCGGGGTCAACAAATAACAACCAATGGCAACTAATGAACGCTCATCATGCTGCCCGCCCAGGATCCATGACAAAGTCATTGGGCTTGCATTACATGTGTTGGTCATCCAAATGATGGTAAACGTTGACTCATATTATACGTTGAGTTTATAGGAAAACAAGCTTGCAGATGGGCAGGGGCGGGGACTTTTCCACCTTTTCTACTGGAAGAGCGATCCTGTTGCTCGCCATGGGAAGATGTGACGAAGCTTTAGTTGCTCAGAACGTTCTGGATGCGCCAGTAAACATTAGTAAACAAGAATCATTCAAATTAGCAAACAAAAAACATGTTATAAATACACTACCGTAGCGTGCAAGCATCTCCCCTCCGTTTGCTGCCATCCTCCCCTAATTTGCTGCTGGAAGGAGAAAGCTCCTGCAACAACGAGGGCGGGATGGCGGCAAGTGGAGCATACAACCTTGGGCATTGAACTTAATGTAATATTCTGCTTTGGTTTTGTTCCTGCACCCCATTTATCAGAGGCACACTTCCAAGAGGTGGATGAGCAAATAAAAGACGAAATTTTAGCAAAAGTGTGCGATATGAGGCTCTCAATTGATTTGCAGTCTAAATCAAATACCGGCTGATGCGCCAACATTCGGAACCGGAAATACCGAACGCTGTCATTCACTCGCCTCGGTCACAAATAACAACAGCAACGATAAGTAAAATCAAGCCACGTAGACCTACCCACTTTTTGTGATGGTTTTAGCGATAGTCCCCTGAATTATTTCTCATGTTCATCACATCCACATAAATGTACTGCGCAATGTTTCGAAAGATTTTGAGAAGAACCTATAATAATACATACATCCATAGTGGCCGTACGGTAACTTTGCCGTACTGCACTATGTTGCAAAATGGATGGCAGTAAAACATATTGAAAGTGTATGTTCAGGCAGTACAAAGTATTTGAAGAAACAGTAATAATAGAGGATCAGGAAGCAAGCTTCAATTCTATGAAGAATGAAACAAAAAATGAAATCGATAAGCCACAAATTTCGAGTAAATTATTAAAAAGACAAATGTCACCGAAGAACAAAAAATATCCATGAGCAAGGAACGGGTCATGGAAATCATCCATTTTACGTCAAAGTATAAGCATGGTTTTTTTTTCTGCTACAGAATTGACCAAGGATCACCGCAAGGTCACCAAAGAGCAGTCTTACATTCTCTTATATTTCATAGAAGAATTTCAACCGGAAGGGAAGTAGAGTCGGGAAAACATGAATTAATGTCCAGAAAAGCAAATACAGCAGTTCTTTGGTTGATGCAGCTAAGAGGCAGCATATTTATACAACATCTTCGTAGAGACTAAGCAGCTTCTCGTTTCTGAATAGTCGACGTTTCGAATGCTCTGTTTTTAGGTTTTTTTTCGAATGGCCGATTTTTCAAACGACTCAAAATTCAATTTTTTTTTTGGCATTGAACTCGCGCTGATCCGGTCAAGTCAGATGGCTAAAGGGCAATTTGTACGATATGCATGAGTTAACGAGCGTGCGTAGGAAGGATAGCCTAGCCGCGGTCCTGACGCAGCTCAGACGCAAGTGAAACGCATGTGTTTGCGATCTGCTTTTTTTTTTCTGTGTTCAAGTGTTTTTTCTTCCTTTCTAGTTCTTCTAATGACCACATTCACAAGGACGTCATAACGTTCAGTTGTGATGTTGTTTCCCAAAGTATTGTAATTTTGATATTGTTTCACGTCTTAAAACAAGTAAAATAAAAAATCGTTCAAATGACTGGGATAAGAATTGATTTACCCCTTTTTCCTGAGCATACACGAACAAAGTCGTCTGTTTGACTTTACCTGATACCTTAAAATGTCTCCTAAACGCAGTTAACGCTGTGTACTATCTGTTCTAAACGGAGCTAAGCCTTAATCAGACGTTTACTTCACAGTGACCCTTTTTTCCTACCAACACTTTCTTCCAAAACCAACAATAAAGCGGGACCGCGTAAAGATGGAAAAGCAACAAAGCATTAGCGGATAAATAAGCACTTGTTTCGTGGCTCGAACCCTCTCGGCCGGGTGCTGTCGAGAGCGTACAGAGAACGACACTAAGCACTTTTAACATGCTATTCTTTACCGCTGCGGCTTCCACGAAACACTCCACCAGGTCGCGGGTCAGCGACCTCTTATCACGTTGGACCTGCAGAGCTACAGCTACTCTGTAGCACAGGGGACTTACAATAGAGAGTAACAGAAACGTGTAGGTGTTCACGAGAATGTATTGAATCACATGAGAAAGGCATTTTTCGAAGGTATTTAGTTAGATGACCATGTACAGTGACCCCAACTTTTTTTCACGGTCCATATAGTTTTACTGGGACCTCATGCATCAAAGAGAATACCCAGATCGAACGTATCACTACCACACAAATCTACCTTTTATCTGTTTGCAAGAGCGTCAACGTGTGTACTCGTACATAACCTCAATGACGCATCCAGGCTACACAACAAGGCTCCATAGAGAAAATGAACAATCATTCAATGGTGGCAACGAGTTGCTATGCTCTTCATAGAGAATAGCAACCGGCGTAAGTGAAAATGTCGAATCAAGTTACATTTCGGTTGCTGCGATCGTGGCAACACTGGATTTGATACATACCAGTGGCGGACGCAGAGAGAGGGGCTAGGATCCGAAATTACTTCATAAGATAAATAAAAATCTTGTAATAATTTATTTTTAAATGTTTATTTTTGTTAGTATTTTCAAATAATAACTTCTAATTGATCATTATTTAGATATGCACTCCTATAAATTTTATCGTCAGTCTTGGTCTTCAAACGGTGGAGACCCCAACTTTTCCCTCCAGGACTATGACAGCGGCCTAATAATTTCAAAGGCAGCACCCACGGAAATCCTCTTTTTCGAGTTGAGTCGCTCTCCGTGTGCTCGGCTGCCAGACAATCACAATGATAACTTGAACACAGAAAAAAGCGGCCTGTCTGGGAGATACTGCCGTGGACACAGAGCCGAGCGTGGCCATTTTGGTGTCCGCCACGCCAGTTAACGCTATTGATTTGGCATGCTACGAGTGGTCTAGTCCAATGCATCATGTTGCATAAGGAATATTGTACAGTGTAGGGTATGGAATGCACCATCCACAAGAATTCGTGACGATAAGCTCGTATACCCTCAGCGGAAAACTCGTCTGCGCTGTGGACGCATGGGAAACAGTGCCTTCATTTCTTGTCTTCCGGCGTGTCTCACGCTGTTTCATCACTACCTATGAGTTCATCGTCCCTGAAAACCTTGAAATTCAGCGAAATCTCCAGCACAAAAATTTCCGTGGGTGCTGCCTTTAAGGTATCGCTTCCACGGGTCTGGAAAAAGCTAGAAATTCACGCAACTTCACCATAGCCTATGAGTTCACCGTCTCTAATAACTCTGAAATCCGGCAAAGTGTGCAACACAAAAATTTCCGTGAGTGCTGCTTTAAGTGTGCTTTAGTGCGCAACCGGTTGTGCACGCGGCCCTATGTCGCAGAAATTGCGTGCTCAACCGGTCGCGCACGCTGCCTCGAATGCGTGGAAGAGTAGTGCTTGTTTTTTTGAGCCTGACTAAACCCAAGAAATCACTTCAAGCAGAGAGCACTTGTAAATGTTGTAATAGCTGTCACATGAGAATGCGATTACAAATCACTCAATCACACAACTTGTACCCTTGGTACGGCCTCTGAGATTTGAAATGGTATCCAAAGGTCCCATATCCTCCTACAACAAAATTTCATTTCTCAAGGTGTTCGGAAGTGGTCTATGCCGGAAACTTTCCGATACCACAATGGATTAGGTCGAGATATTACATGTGGATAAAAGTCTCGTAGAACTCAAGTACTTAATTACTACAGTACTTGTCGTATAAGCCGTTACTTAAATACATATAACCGGTCAGTGGGCTTTTGGAGTGCGTCACTTGCTCTGTGAGGGTATAGAGCTACTCTTATTCTGGAGCACAGAAGCTTTATTAAGGTAGTGTATCTCCACGTACTTTGATAGATCAATCTGCCTTTTTTCAGTCTCTGACAAAATTGTTGTAGCCGAAACGTCGGTCAGTAAAGAAGATCAACCTCGTACATGCGGTATGAAGATAACCTTCACAATGGAATCATTTCCGGAGCAATCTAAATAGGACTTATTCTCCATTCGAGATTAGATATTGAATATGTCATCTCTGTTGGTGTCAAACAACAATGTTCCGCTAACCATCGAACAGCACTCAACGGTGTACAGTGAGCGTCAATGGCGGTGACCCGTCTGCGGCTTCGAAAAGAACGCGGCGCGACCGCGCCGCTCCAGCCAGAATCCTATTAGGGACATAAAACTGTGGGGTTTTCTTGATAGTCAGTGAGTTTTATTATTAGTTATCAACAAATGTGCTGAACAACTATCAAGAAAACCCAGGTATGCCACTGTAGCGACGATTCTAGCGTGAGCGGTGCGGTCGCGCCGCGTGCTTTTCGAGGCCGCAGACGGGTCACCGCCATTGACGCCCACTCTATTTCTTCAACAAAAACAACAAAAACAAAAACAAGGACAAATGAAGAGGAAGTGGGCAAGCTACGTAGTTCGAGTGGAACAGTGCCAAAATTGAAGAAAAAGAAGATCAGAAAAAGGGAGATGATGTCAAAAAAAAAACAAATGTTCGTTCTAACGCATTCTCTCAGGGCTTCCTGGTAGAGGAAGTGGTTTTACAAGTAGACTGAATAGACTGTGTATAGTATCGATTAACAACGCATGCCAACAAATCACACGGAAACTCGTGCAACAAGTGGTAAATAAACTTCTTTTCAACACAGGCCATCGCTCATTTCACTCGTTGTCTACATAAGAACGCGCTCCACTGTCGTCTGACCTCGAACCCCACACTGATTTCTGCTTCTGAGACGAAGCGTGCTAAGTATGAAAAACAAGTTAGAAGGATATTGAAGACTCCTGCAACAACCGTGCTGAACCCTTGGCAGTCGCGGAAGTCTTCAATTATCTTCGCAGAAAAAGGAAGATCAGTTCCCAATTATCCTAGGCGACACTGAATTAAGTGATGCGCCAGCTTACACATTTCAACAAAATGCATCCCGAATATAGATGGGTGTGCCGGTTTATTGATGCATTGATGTTCCTGTAATTCATCTCAATAAATACGAGAGAGACAACTGTTGGCCTGGTACTTTTTCTAGACATGTAGATTGGCAGATTGTTGAGTCGACAAGACAAGGTGGGCATGATCGCAATCGGTTCCGGGTCCACGACTTTATTATTAAAGCTGTAATAACAGCACTCTCCGTGGCCACAATGCAAAAAAAAACTAGCATTTTTAATTCAGAGTATAACGTGACTCTTATGCAAAACAGTATTCATCTGCGACCTTGTCTTCAAAATTCGTCAAAAATTGAAATTTTTCAGTCAAATATGACGGGAATTTGTACCAAGCGCCTAGCAGGAATCCCAAGAAGACCTGCATCCCCTGTCATTTTACCCAAAATCGGCCAGTTTCCACTACATTGATATTTGTCGCCTTGTCTTCTACTCCTGGAAGAAGCAGTCTTCGATTTAGAGCGCTGGTAAGTGCCTTCTCTTAGAGTTCTTCCAGGTAATATACAATACAATGTCCCGCAAAGAGTTCTCTTTCCAAGGTTAGAGATCCTCGGGAAGTCAGGGAAAATTTCAAAGCATACCAAAGTTTCGCGCCTGCCGCCTACTATGAGGCATATTTCATTACGGAATACCCCGCACATCAATGAGCTTTTATCCAGGAGAACCCATGTGATCCTAAGCGCTGCATGCACCATTGAGATTATCCAAGGTAAGCGTGTCAACAGCACACAAGTTTAGCAGTCGTGAGCACAGCATCGTCACCATCATTAGCACGTCAACGCTTTTACCCTGGGTGATCTCACCAGGGAAGGATACTAGCGGGGTCCGAAACTCGAAAGAGAATCTGTGGTGTCCTATGCAGTTTGTAACTCAGGTCTCAGATCTGTTCGCACCACCTGCTGCGGACCCCACTATTAAGAGCTACGTGGCATAATTGCGGCCTTTCCAAACCGACCAGATTTGATCTCTGGGTTACATCTTGCCTTAAAAAATATGCGCGGAAACTGCATTAAGCCATTCGGGTGATCAAAACTGATTCAGTTTTCCAAAAACTGCTCAAATTCTGCTAGTTTCATGCGATCTTTCTGCGAAATATATCCCGGAAGCAGAATATGTGCTCAATTGGGGAAGCAGAACTCATGCCGCGTAACTCTTCACAGAGTCCTTCGCAGCAGGTAAGGTAAACGGATTTGAGATCAGCGACACCGACTGTATTTTACAATATACATCTCTATAAATATGTAAACGGTTTTCGAGACTTCAGTTCTAGCCATTTTATTAGTCCAGCTTTCGGCGTTATAACGCCATTGTCTAGCCTACAAAAATACAACACATCATACGGATTAGGAGGAGATCGACAGACTGTAGGACAAGAACGCCTCACCCAACGGCCGCGTGCAAGCAAATGAGGGGCTGGTTGGACAGTGACCCCTTACGAGATTAACCTCAGTGCTTCCAAGCGTTCTTCTTTAATATTGATCTCTGGTGATCTTCTTCTTATTAAATTGTAAAACAAATATAATAAAGAAGAACGCTTGGAAGCACTGAGGTTGATCTCGTAAGGGGTCACCGTCCAAGCACTCCCTCATTTGCTTGCACGCGGCCGTTGGGTGAGGCGTTCTTGTCCTACAGTCTGTCGATCTCCTCCTAATCCGTATGATGTGTTGTATTTTTGTAGGCTTGACAATGGCGTTATAACGCCGAAAGCTCGCCTAATAAAGTGGCTATGACTGAAGTCTCGAAGACCGTTCACATACTTACAAAATCAATATGAGGCTTCGCGACGGACGAATACTACAGTATACATCTCGCTACGAATGGCCGAACCACCCAAGTATCCTTTCCTAGTCACTAATCCATTCAGACTGTGTTAACAAATACAACATTTCCATTAAAGAGTATAGACGAAAAAAATCACTTGAACTCAGTTTCAAAAAATGCTTTCAGCGAAGCAAACAAGCAGGAAGTAGCTCAACCACATTTTTTATTATTATATATTGATTTCTAGCTGCTTCTGTATATGTTGCGAACCTATCGATTCCTCATAAACAAAGTTTTTCGAGTCGTATAGTCAGTTGCCATCGTGTTCCAAAATAAGTAGCGGAGTTTCTCAAAATAAGGTACATAGTTCGAAGGGCTTCAGTCTGACTAATCACAGGACAACTCGTCACTACCTCGGACCGCCTCCAAGGTGTAAATTTTGGGGTTTCTATGCGCAAAAACTATACTTTTGCAATCAACTCGTCGAAGAAGATTAGAGGATGCTAAAACTGAGAAGTCGATGCGTACAAATTTAAAACTTCTATTCTCTTCTATTTCATTCCACAATTAACAAGATATTGATAGTAATACTTTAAAAAGCGTGCATAAATTCACTGCTATTGTTATTAAATGATATTTTTGGTTCTGGTATCAAATATTTGTTAGGTCCTCTACAGCGAATCTTTCTAGGGGCATAGCAAATGGCGCACCAATGCAATTTAGCGGATCTTAAGCAAATACACGAATTTCTCCCACTTGTCTTTCACCGGACAACTTTTCTGAGCGTGTCGTACATCCCAACATAGAAAACTGGTGGATCGGATTGGAATGAGAGCGATGATATCAATGAAGTGTATGGATGCGCAGACAACCAGGGTGCAACGTTACATGTGGCGCGACGCGTGCGAGCGGGATCTTACCATTAAAGGCAGCATCCACGGAAACTTTGGCCTTTCAAGTTTTCACTTTCTCAGAAACTTCAGTACATCCCAAACAGTTCACCCACAAGAAAAGATGCGGAAATGGCCTGCGTTCAGCTCAGTAACCAGTACTTCTACGTGACAGCGAACACTTTCGACGAGTTTACCGCCCGTTAAACACAGGGCGTTCCTTGGAACAACGTCAAATCAGCTGTTTCACTGCATTCTCAGATCTCAAATTCACTAGTTTTTGTTTCACTGCGAGTCATTTTCGTGATTTTCCAAACATCCAAACATCAAACATTTTTTGTTGTTTTCATGCACTTCTAACATTTTCCACGCGCATTCGACGGTGTTCATACCTACTTGGGTAATTTGAGGGCTAGTTTTGTCAAAATTTAAATTTTAAACCATTTCTCCTCCATTGGAGCATTCCATGAAGTTTTCTTCTTCCAATGTTGATTCTGTTAATCGCCATACATTTTCCAATGGGTATTTCTTCTGCTGAATTCTAAAAAAGGCTGTATGTAGGACCAAAACCTTGAATACGCGAGCAACCATCGGATAAAAGAGACGACATTATCGATCATTTGATGTCGGCCCTCATCCCCCGCCTGAGCAACTCGACCACTCCTGTTGCCCATAACCTGAATATGAGCTCCTAATAAGGACAAACTTGGTGTTCCTCGAAAGTTTTAGCTTCATGAAAACGTTAAGCAGCCTCGTTACATTGAGTATATGCTAAAACCTTCGAGACGAAAATTTCCGCGGGTGCTGCCTTGAAAGTCTCCGGCATTTGTAATCATTTGTCATAATTACGAAACCGAACTTTCTTCCTCGGTCGCATGCATCGATGAGATTACCCAGGGTAAACTTGTCAACTCCACACAAATTTACCTATTGTTGACATGTGCATCAACGCGTTTATCCTGGGTAGTCCGGATGATGCATCCAAGGCCTGCACAGCAACCGTAGAGTACAACCTGCGACAGTGTCCTCCGGAGCTGAATATCTCCTACTTCAGGAACCGTACTCATACGATGAACCGGGGGAGGACGACACAGATCCAAGGGTTTGCTTGAACCTTTGCTGTTGACTTCACCCTGTCGGAAGTGAGCCAAATGTAGTACCTACTTCTCCGACCTTAAAATTTGGACCTACCTCAATATGTAGGAAGATTCTTGGTGCCAACAGAATATTGGACATGAACCTGAGCTGGTTGTGGAATGAGTGGTGCGCGAAAGATAAAAAGACCAAAGTCTTATGTTGACACCATCTTGTGACCAATTAGCCAGCGAAGCACCTGATTACAATGAATAAAGGACAACTGAATGAATCGAGATATGCCAAAGCTTAACAACAGTGTCCCCTCATTCCCCTCATGTTGGAGGTATAAGCAGATCCACGACTTCCTTGTTATGCTAGGATCCTCTTTACCGCAGTTGCGGGCCACTTGGGTGGAGCGGTCTATATGTGCTGGTTGTCCGCCACGACTACACCGTTGGCTGACGAGTCTTGACGTGTCCGATCGATAAAGCCTCGGCTTCACACGTCAATTCGGCTCAGCAAACTGTTACAGACCCTAATGTGATTAGAGACCGTTTCGAGGTGTTTTACAGTCTTTCTCAAGAATGCTTGCCTCACGCTACACTGCGCGTCGACTGAGGCACGTCGCAGCACGTATGATAATGCATAGGTGACGCGGCGCGTCTCAGCAGATGGGCGGTGCAACATGAGGCAGGTATTTTTGAGGAAGACTGTATGTATACCATAGGAGAGACCCAGAATTTGCTGGTAATGAAAACACGAAAATGAGCTGTTCAAACGCCAAACTCCCTTGCTGACCTAGTGCATCGTTTTACTACGGGTGTAAGCTGGTGGTTCGTCGGTTCGTCTAATGAAGGAGATTCTCTCCACAATGATCATGGCAAGGCAGAGGAGCATATTGGGTCTGTCCAAACTTCGATGGTGGAAGTACATAGTTGAGCGGTTCACAATGGGATTAGTCTAGGGCCGGCATGTATCCTTGAGATTACCCAGGTTAAACTGTCGGCGCACTTCTCAGCTATGGGTAAATTCGGGGTGTTAAAACTCTTACTCTGGGTAACCTCAATGATGCATGCCGGTACAGGGCCAAAACGGCAACAAATACGAAGATATGTCAAGTTGACCAGTAGTTCTGCACCTACACATGGAATAAATTCGATTTTTATGATCAGTGATGAAAAATTCTGCGAGGATCTCTAAGTCCTGAGAGGAAAGCGGAGCACGTTTCGTGTCGCGACGCCAGCACACGACGGCACAAAACCGAATAATGATGAAGTAAAAAGAAAGGAGCACTCGACAGTGGCGAGAACAAGCTAAGACAAACGGTAGAACTGTTGGCTTAGGAGGAGGAGGAGGAGAAGGAGAAAAGTGCAGCAGTTGAAGAACCGCAGACCAGGCAGCACACAGAGAATCAGAAAACGTCATGACATGCACACAAACGCAGATACGCGCACACACACGGACTCGGGCCGTGGCTCGAGTTCAGAGGGACGAAAAAGCTGCCGAACCAGCTATCACTGCAAACGTAAACAAATAGCGATGTCTCCCTCATAGTATGTTTATTGTCGAACTACTCGCACGAAGCATATGGAAATCGGCAACGTAGTACACCACATCGTAACACACACGCGCACACATCTGCTACGTCAACTACATGTACGCGCAACACGCACCGCTCACGCGGCGGGACCACCGCTGCGGCGCGCGTGCGCGACGTTTCTCGCGGGAGTGAAAATACTGTAGCGCTAAGAGATCGATAAATCGGATGCAGAGATCGTATGGAGATCTGAAGAAGGTTCTTGGCAAGTTCGATGGCTCAGAGGATGTAGTGCAGCGCTCCGGCCAAGAGGTTGATGTCCGAGCGAAGTGAGTTCACCGTCAGCATCAGCGAGCGTTTATTGTTCAGAATCTGAAAATGGAAAGTGTGAGTGCTGGCTCTGGCTCGCGCCGCTCCGTCTCTGGAGCAATGATCGCTTGCAGCAGCGTATCGTTCGTTTATTGCCAGTGTGTGCCTTTATCGCTCCATTACTCATTTTCATATACAAACAAAAAGCCTCTGAAAGACACAAAAACTGCGCACGCCGCGGGCTGCTCAAAAAAGCCCGCGACTGTCAAGAGGGAACGATTCGTAAACACACAAAGCTGGCTCGTTAAAACTACGGCAGGAGACAACAATCAGGTGCGGAAAAAAGTTACGGCTGGATTTATTTGGTGGCTATTCGCAGCAGGGGTGCAGAAGTGACGGGGGTCGGCAGAAAAAAATGTGGAGCGAGCACGTTTTTGAACGAAAATGTGCACTTATTGTGGACGAATTTGGAGGCTGCGTGACAAGAGGCACGCTGCTTGGCTATGATTGGTCGATTGATCGATTTGCGTCGCGGCGTACGTCTTGACCGCCTCCCGAATTGGGATAGCACGGGTGGAAGTCACGCGGGCAAGCTAAAACCACACGTTTCAGGATTTTCATAAAACTGAATACTTGCGGGTTGTGATTGCTGACATTCATCTCCAAGCTCTGTATAGTTGCCTAAAGTTTTGGGAGCACTTCGTTGTCATATGTGGACGAGGTAAGGCTATGTCCCATGGCCGCGTGACAAGAGGTACGCTGCTGCGCTGTGATTGGTCAGTTTATAGGCGCGTCGCTGTTGCAGCATTCAAAGGTACGTTCACCGCTAGGGAGGAGTGAACAAGTTTTCTAGGCTCTCGTGGGACGACGAACTGTAAGGAGGTGGGCGTCGATGTACTGAATGCGTCGGAATGGAAGAAGCAACCTGCATTCGAGAAGCGTACGCGTGCGGCGCGGTCGCGTTGCGGCGTACTTCTTGACCGCCTCCCATCTATCATACTCAGCGGGGAGTATAGTACCCCGCAACGCTCTTGCTGAGGCGACATCGACTTTGATACGTATCGATTATCACTGGGTGGTGCAGCCGCGGCACTGGCGATACTCCGCCGAAAATTGGTACGTACTGGTCGCTAGCAGTGGCGAATCAGTGTGGTATATTTCACGTGGACTATATAGTGTGCTTCACCGGGGAACATAGCAGTGGAGAAATCAGAGAAAAAGAGAAGGCGAGAAATAGTGCCGTATTCGGGGAGGCAGGCGAGAAATGCCGATCATATGCACGAATACTCGGCTATCGCCATTTTTGGGAACGGACTATAACAGTCCATGGATTGGCCAGGATTTTTTTTTCAAATCGCCTACATACAGCGGGACGATGCAAGAAATGTTTCTGGAAAAAAAGCAATGCTTTCGAACTATCAACCTGCTCCCAGGACGTTTCTTACTCTACGAGGTCTGACATTCCGGTCCATAGTCAACTGTAGTCATCTATTTCTGTTCGTTTCCAGCCCATGCCTGTAACCCGATCGCTCCATTCAACGGTGCAGCCGACAAGATAGTTGCTCCCAAACCAAACTATCTTCTGAATTTAGTGTATTACAAAGAGGCGGACTCCGTTTTCAATGTTGCATTCAATGTTGCGACCAACTTGAATGTTGCGACAGGTAGGACAGGACCGCGGATATGTTGACAATCAACTTTTTTCCTGTGTATCTCAGCTGTGGATTGAGCTACGCAGACGAAACTCGAGAGAATGCTGAGGTTCAGTGTAGTCTCTCTTTTTACAACATAACTTCGAAGGAAACCGTTCTTAAGAAAAATTAAGGCGCCTGAAGTCCAGCTTCACTATGTAATCTTCTAGTTTGTGTTTCCTTGTTTGAGCTCAGAAACATGCTGTTTTACACCATAGCGTACAGTGGGCGTCAATGGCGGTGACCCGTCTGCGGCCTCGGAAAGAACGCGGCGCGACCGCGCCGCTCGAGCGAGAATCCTCTTCGGGACATCAAATTATGGGGTTTTCTTAATAGTCAGTTAGCTTTCTCATTAGTTATCATCAGATGTGATGAACAACTGTCAAGAAAACCCAGATACACCACTGCGGCGACGATCTTAGCGTGAGCGGTGCGGTCGCGCCGCGTACTTTTCGAGGCCGCAGACGGGTCACCGCCGTTGACACTCACTGTAGCTGGATAGATTACTATAAAGGTCCTCTCCTGTGGTTCTTTTCTCTGGATGAAAAGTAAGGATAAGCAATCTGTGTGGTAAAACTGAGAAAAAAAGTGTTCTCAGAACTTTTTCCCAAAATATATAGGTTTAGTGAGCTTCAGTAAGCCAACTTCACCGAACAACTCGCTCACGCGATGACCCTTCACGGATTAACAAATCAAGGAAGTAACGGATTAACGGATCAAGGAAACTAAAAATTTCTGTAAGGCACTGCTCTGATAGTGCCGAGATAGAAGCCCCGAATTGTTCTTGCGGATGATCAGGCCATTTGTCCGTGAATAAATAACAGTGAATTTGTGATAGGACATATTCAAGTTTGCCTCCGTAAATCCTCACCAGTCACATACCTTTGGCCAATTTAGCTGATTCAGAATCTTTTCTGACATGTCACGATTTCCAGTTGACGTTTCGCAGTAAGACGCCTTAGTAACCGTTGCACGTAATGCACCTTACTTAGACAACGGAATTTCCATGACTACTACTTAGTGCCCCAAGAACAAATTGTTTGATCGCATCTGAAACTCGCTCAACCCAAAGCTTGTTGTCAACTTGCTCTCGTCCTTTCTTGTCTACAAGTTGTCGGGCCAAAGCTCCTTGACAAGTTGCAGACATCGGCTTCTGAACTTGCAAGTTGTCGGCAAGCACTGAGCCAACAACTTGTCGACGAGAAAAGGCGAACACAAGTTGTTAACAGGCTTTGGAGCGAGGTTTCAGATGTGTTCAGACAACTTGCTCTTGTGGTTCTGAGTACCTTCATCCCCAGAGATCACAATCTTCTGCGTTCTTGTTGCACTTGTGTAAACATCTACGTAATCAGGAATGGTGCATAGTTGAGCATGCGCACATGAATTAATTATAAGATTTTGGGTCAGCAGGCTCTCATGAACGTCTAAGAAACCTAGTAACTCACTAAACAAAAAAACTTTACCTTTATAAACGCCATCATAGCATAACAGTAAGTTATTAGTTAGTTTCCTACCGAAGTCATAGTCTTTCACGAAAAGATAAATGGATTCTATGTATGGCTGCAGAATCGCTGTGGAATCTGAACGTTAAGAGCACGCTGCAAGTGGATTTACTAGGTCCCGTCATGATTCTGCCACCACGACGTTATGGAACTGCGCACAGAATCCATCTTTTTGAGTATTACTGTACAAATAATGCCACTGAAAGCCGGCAGTTCACATTCCCAGTATAACCATTTCCGCGACAACAATTTTCACTTGAATTTTTCCGGGAAATGGTTCATGCTGCATCTCTTCAGATGTTTGCAAGGAAATAAATTTCACTGCCTACCTCCACACTCTCCGTGTATGGATTGTAGCGCACCACAAACGGGCGGTTCATGCTGCTGGTGAACATTCTGCAAAAAATCGTTATGTGGAGAAAATTCCAGAATCTAATCCAGAACCATTTGCGTACGCAGCTCACCTCAGTTTCTGCTGTGCTTCTTCAAAATTCCTGGTGTAGAAGTAGGCGTTTTGGAACGTTGTTATGAGGCACTCCTGCTCGACAACTCGATCCGGATCGAAGCGCAAGATCGTGGGCGAATCTTCGACGGCATGCTTAAACAGACTTATTTTCAGTTCCTTAGCTTCTATAGAAATTACCCTAAGGTTAGCTTCTAGGCATGATTGCTAACTTACTCGCGGATAAATACAATGCAATGAATATTTGGATCCCTGCAAAATACATGTTGCCAGTTCTATGATTTTTGATCTTCAATTGGACTTTTGAGGGTGCTGCACGGCCCACCCACAAAGTGCTAGCCGTGACACTGCGGGTGAAAACCATAACAACCATGACGAGTGTGGTAAAAAGAGGAAACGAGGAGTAAGACGGTTCCAGCATACCATTTTCCACGGAAATGCTGTCGAAGTGAAAAAGCGTAGGTAAGCAGGTTCTGCTGAATAGATTCCGGACATCTATTCGATATGCATGATGAAATAAGTATGGTTGGCGAAAAAACTTTGCCGGATATTTCCGTCGACTTTCCCTTCTTGGAAATTTCGCAACATTATAACCTTAGCATACCACAGCACAACTATTGAAAATCACCAAAATTCTTTAAAAAATTGAGAAAGAAATACTTTAGTACTTAATCCAACAGGATAAACACGTCTTAGCAAATATGTATGTCTTTGTAGCCAGCCTGATATACGGCGACCGAGATAGTCACCTTCAAAATTGCGAGAGATCACCATACAAGGATAATCTTCTGCACAATTACGCAAGTAAGCATACGGCTCCGAATCCAAACGGAAGTTTTTTTTTCTCGAAGTGAGCTTTTAGTGAAACTAAAAATGTGGAAAAAGTAGTGTATAATTGGCCTACTACTTACTGAAGAAGCCTTCTCTTGTCATCAAGCTTTCTGTCGCTTTTCCTTCGACCATTCTTGTGGGTTTCGGAAGTGACTCACCTGTAGCTCGCCCGCACTGCTGAGCAGACCTGCTCCATAGATCTTGTATTTGATCGCAGGTGTCGAGTTCTGATCCTTGTCACACGTTTCAGCTGGTCCATCGTAGCACAGTCCGAATTCAATGGAGAAGAAGTAAAGCTGTAATAATTTTGATTTCGCTACTAATCTATGTTTCGGCTTGCTAACAGTTTAGTAGAGACCTCCGGATAACAGCGAGTATATTAAAATTATCAAATGAATAAAAATAAAATAAATTTTGGAAAATCGCTTCAATCATAGAGTCTCAGCTCAACTGTGAACAAATATTATAGGAATAAGATATGAGGCTTCTAGACGGTAGAATACCACAACTATTCCATGCGTTACATTCTATGCATATTTTTTCATAGCCTTATTATTAAAAACAAATTTTATCGGATACGAATATACTGTTGTACGATCTCTGATAACAATGACGCAGAAACACTCCCCTTTGCAAGCAGTACGTCGTATTTCCAAGCCTAGAGGCATCCCGTCTCAGATGCTGCAATCATCACGTCCTTCCCAATTGTTGTTGAAGCATCAGTTGGAGGGAGGACGGCAGCAGCTGGGATAGGTTGCCGATAGGCTTTGTACTCGTCGTATGACGCTGTTCGCGGCGTGTTCCTGCTGGTCACCTATCACAGATAAGTAATGAGCAAAACTCGATGGTGAGAATCACGATGAGTGGTGACTGGGGCATGAGGATGGACGAAGCTCTCTCCTACAGCTAGCACGAATAGGTTTGCGGAAGAAGAGGATGAAAAAGGTGAAACTTTTTCGGATTTTTGACCTCAAAAATCAATCTGTTCATTCTTTTTATGAATGAAAAAATATTCGAATCAGTTATGTGAAGTGAAATTCTGACTGCGACTTTTGCCTCAATGAAGAACGATGTGCAACATTGCGAAAATTTTACAGTGCGGTGTCTTCAGAAAAGTGTAGAAGAACTGTTCTTTCCGAAATTTTTCTTTTTCCCTTCGAGTTTAATTATTTGTCTTTGACTCTTTCTCTACTACAAAGGCATTATCGACATCAAAGTGTTACTGCGAAAAGGCTTTTCTACTGGAGGACAATCTAGTTCCCATTAGAAATAATTCCTGTCAATGCCGAAGTTACTCACCAGCTTTGCTATGCGTATCGAGCTTCTACAAGTTTTAGCAAATAAGTACTATACATACTTATCTCACTCACCGTAGCGAGTTTTTTCAAGTCGTCATCACTTGCTCCAAGAGAAGCCAAACCGATCTCCTGGGAAAATTGCGCGAAATCCGGATCGGCAAACAGCGCCATGTGTCCCATGAGTTCATGCACTGTGTCTCTGTAAGAATCCCGCTGATCGCGAATAAAGACATTCTCTTCCAGGGGAATGTTTTTAAAAAAAGTACAGGAAGGTGAAACTAAAGTTGAGATGAGAAATCAGAATAAATGTAAAAATCAAATTTTTGCTCCCACAAAACAACAAAACATTACAAGATGAACCGAGAAGCATATCCAGCATATCGAAAAAAGTCTTTAAATAGAGAATGATAATCAGAAACGACTCTTTTACCTATACAGTGATAGCATTCGTGAACGTTCCCGGGAAAGTCCTGAGCTTCCCGCGCATTCAGGACGGACCACAACTATACACTTCCTCTGCCAATGAACATTTCGATTTCTTCAACATTACTTATTGCTTCTAACTGAGGCGGGCCAATTAGACAAGAAGTACCTAATTTTATCAGAAGAATTTGTCTGCTCTGGAACGGCGGTTAGATTAGTTAGATCTCGGGAACGTATATGAGTCCCACCACAGGAATCGATTTTCAACCAATTGGCAATTGCACGCTGACCCATTATATTATCCCAAGACTGGTTTTCCTTTTCTCACTTCCGTAATTTTCATGCAAATCCTAATATTAATTTGTACAGTCACACAGATCCGAAAAAATTAGTATTTTAGTTTCTAAGAAAGATTTAAAATTTCTTTTACTGCAATAGGAAGCAAGGAAAATTCGAGCTGCATCAATCGTGGAGGAGACGAGGCTCAACTATTAGTTGCTCAGTTTTCACTGATTTAAGAGCATACGTCGATAGAGATAAACGAGGCAAGCAAAATTATACTTCCGAGCAGTTGTCATGCCAATTCAATAATGCAATGCGGAAACCGGTTGAGAGACCGGTTAAGAAACTCTCGCTAACGAAAAATGAGTACTTGCATCATTACCAGAAAATTTATGACCTAGTCACTTCTGTGACTCAAACGCTTGAAACCTTGCGCCAAACAACACGAAACACCTGTTATCAGGATTCTCTCCTATAAGTCTCGTGCATGAGCAGGCAAGGGGTGGCATGCATCACTTAGATTACCCAAGGTAAACATGTTAACACCCCACAAACTTATCCTTAGTTAACGCTGATGTCAACACCACTGCGTTCATCCTAGGTAATCTTGATGGTGCATGAGGCCTCAGCAAGGCAACAATCATTGGGATTACCCTGGGTTAAACGTGTTACCGCCAATGAGTTGAACCCCGTAATCTGGGCCAGATCAGTGACCCACCTCAAGAGCCCACTAATGGGTTTATTCTTCGCGGAAATTCTCCGCCAAACTTGGATGCATTAACACGTTAGCATATGTAATCTCAATGATGTATACGAACCTTGGGCGTGTAACCACGTTTATCTTGGGTCATCTCAATTATGCGTACCGGCCCACTTTGAGAAAGGCTGCTGGGGCCGATGCATGATCAGGTTCCCCAAGCAAAACGTGTCAACACCGCAAAAATTCGCCCATTGTTGGCACTGGCGTCAACATATTTACCCTGGGTAATCTCAACGATACCTTCAGCCTCAGGTTATTTAACAGCTGTGCCGTGGACACTTTAACCCTGATGAGCTCAATAATTTACTCTCAATCATTCAGGCCCTGATTATCGACAGGGGACTGATATCGTCTTAATATCCCAAGAGCACTAAAGGCTGAGGGTTGTTGGCGACTTCCAAACCCTGCTGTTCAAGTGGTTACGGGATCTATCAATACCCCTCGTCACAGTTATCGAGTCTGTAGAAGAATACGTACGCACATACACAGCGCAAACGCATTAAATGTCAAAGATACGATGTAAAGGACGAAAGACCCAGTGGAGTTTGACGAATTTTCACTTTTATATAAGTGAAAACAGTTTCGGATGATTGAGAGCACTATTTACGTATTTGGAGCGGAAGTATTAGCACAGCAATCCTCTACGGCAAACAAAGTATAGTGGAAACATACTATGTGAATGCAAGTCCGTTGTTTTTTTTTTTTTTGAAGGAAATTCTGGAACGGTCACGAAGTTTTAGTTGTTGCATCTCACGTAGGCCAATCCTAAGTTGTTGACTATTTTATATGGTTGCCTTTCTTGCTGTCCAATGAAAAAGTGTTGAGTACTGTTTGAAGGATTAGAAGCTAAAACGAGGTCATTTTCAATCAATATTACACATGCATTGTAGTGCACAACCGCACCGTTCACCTTCATTCTGCGAATGCACCAATATTCACTCCTTTTTGAGTGCCCTATTCACGATTCGGCAATGCATTCAAAACTCCTCATGAATAACAACGCATGCATTGTCTTCAAACTAACTATACAGTACCAATCAGATACAGATAGTAGCAGGGTTCACCGGGATGGGTCCGTTGACATACGTCGCGTCACAAGTGTCACAACGTTGACGAAAATCGAAGATGTTATGCTTTGCTTCTTTTTACTTTACAAAGGCACAATACATCCCTGTACGTATAATACAAACATACACATACAGTAGCGGTCAAAATGATATGATCAGAGGCACTGTTGAAGACAGAATTTCAAATGATAACTCAACTAAGGATTGAGCTATTTTGATGAAATTTGAGGATTTGGTGAGGGTCTAAGTGTTCTTTCTCTCCCCTGCTCGGCATTGACGTAAACTGCTTCGAAGCAGAACTACCACGTTTCAAATAAAAATTCACTGTTTTATTAACATTATGGTTTTTCGACTGCTTCGCGACACCTCAGCTCCGGAAGAAATTTTTCCAAATCGTATCGTAAGCGAGCAATTTGCTATATAAGTTGCGTTCTAAGGTTCTTCACTTTACATTTAAAAGTGGGCCGGTCAAAAAGTCGCATAGAAGTGAGAAAAAAGAATTTTTCATAATTTCAGACTAAGAAGCATTGATCGACTGGGAATATTTCTGTGATATCCGCTACTAGCAACTATCCTGATGTTAAAATATGAACTGTTTTGCTATTCATGTGCTTGAGATATAGTTAGACCCATTTTTTGATGATTTCGACCAATTAATTTTGTCCTCCCGTTTGAGCAGCAAAGGAAGCGCAGCAATAGCATAGTGGTGGAAATATTAGGCAATTATGTGCCCAATCTGTACCAACTTTTCCTTTTTCCCAGTAGTTGAGAATGAGTATGTTGGACAAAATCAATGAAATCTGAGAAAGTTGATGTTTAAGATCAATAATCCACGTTGATTGAGCCTGTGCCAATGCTAAGCTGCCACTGGAAAGCGCTCATGGAGTTATAATACATACCCAAATTTGGGTTGAATAACTCAATCCAGAAACGAGTTATAACAAAAGATTCCCTAGTCAAAATCGCTCTGATCATATCATTTTGACCGCTACTGTATGGTCAAGATTGATTGTCTATGTATGTACAATACTGCTCCTAATCATTGCAAAAAGGACGCGCCCGACGCGTTTTTGCGTCGCAAGCGTCGCACGCGCATAACTCGCTCCAGAATGGAGCTTTTGCGATTCTGAAGACAGATTCTTATTTAGCGCAACGTGGCGAAGCTATTCATACCCCGCATCACCGTATTTGGTTTTCGAAAACTTTTCAGCTACTTGAAGGTGTTGCTGAGACACTCAGAAAATAAAACATCGGATCCCTCCATACAGCAACTCCTACAATTAGCAGAGAAATTTTCGAAAACCAAATACGGTGATGCGGGGTATGAGTAGCTTCGCCACAACGCACTGAATAAGAATCTGTCTTCAGAATCGCAAAAGCTCCATTCTGGAGCGAGTTATGCGCGTGCGACGCTTGCGACGCAAAAACGCGTCGGGCGCGTCCTTTTTGCAAAGATTAGGAGCAGTATGGGTATTACTGAACACTGAGAAAGAGAGCTAGAGAGGAACGCGACAGTTTGGCTGGCCCATTTTTTCACAGGTGAAAGACATTAATGGATGAATGCGTATGTGGAATGCGAAACAACAAGTTCTCCTCTACAGGTGTCCAAAGCACGCCACGACATCATTTGTTTCGAAACTGGGATATGTAATGGTTTTTGAGTACTCATGCTATGGACATCATGTCATAAGACGAATCAGGTAACGTAATTCGCGTTGGTTCCGCAAGGCAGACCAGATATGGCTACCAAGCGGGTGCGCCTTTTCTGGGGTTTGGGCTTGATCCCTATCAGGAAAAAGAACGATAACGGAAAAACCTGGTCCACTTCAAGAATATTCCCACTTTCTGTGCCAATATTTCCGGTTCCCAAACTACTGAGCGTTCTCAAGGCTATGAAAATTCACTCTATTTTCTCTCTTGTGCATTTTTCAGGAGAAAGAATCGGCACTCTAATTAAGCATTACAGCGTCATCCTAGATGTCAAAGTTGTGTATGCATTTAGCAGAGAGAAAACATCCAACCAATTTGTAAAAGAAAATCTGACGTGCATGAGGCTTCACTCACTGCTTCCGCGCCAACCCCCAAAAAATTGGGTTCAGTTACCAATGTTCCGGAAATTTTTAGTTCGCCGACTTTTGCTAGGCTTCTTCCTAATGGCGAGTCAATACCCTCCAAACATCCAACATAGCATTTGCTGTACCAATTTTTCCTATTCAAAGCCGCATAACTCGCGAATTGGAAAATCCACAAAGTTGGCTGGTTATGTTTTGAATTTCTTCAAAAACCGAAAATTGGAGATTGCCCGCTGAATCGTGTGAATTCAGATGCGTTATGAATTGCTCTTATATAAGGGGTACCAAATATTCTTAAATAGGTGCTTAGCAACAACTTTCTTTTAGGTTGCAGAAAACAGCGCACATCCATAGTTTCCACCGTGATAAAATGTAATAATAGATGTTGGTTGAGATTATAGAGAATTGCCAAGAATTATGTGTTAAAAGGAACTGCGCGGTAGTGCTGTTCTATCATTTATTATTCTTTCTTTCTTCTTTGTTGTGCATTATTTCACTGTTTCGTAGACAACAGGAGCAGAAGGTAGGTCTTGGTTTCGAAGTGCATTTGAGTATTTCAGTATTTGGGAGCACTAGTTGTTCACTTTACCTATTTGTCCATTACTTTCGTTTTTGTTCAGAGCATGGATGAAGTTTGATTATTCATTTTTACGGAGTCTCTGCCGAGTGGCAACGCCGTATTTGACCGCGTATATAGAGGTACCAGGGCCTGGATGCATCATTCAGATTATCCATGGTGAACATGTCGATGAAACTATCCACGATGAGCGTGGATCGATGGATGGTTAAACTTGTTTGAGTTTGAAAGGTTCACCGTAATATCAGTGATTATCAGAATAGCATCAGAAGAGCGTCGGAATCCTACTATGAAAATCATAATGGGACTAGAAACTGAGGACGACATATTGAAAGACGTTATTTTAAACGATGAAGGACTCACGGTTCAGGAGTGTAGAGTGGATCGGAGTGATGGCGCATGTACTGGGTGCAGAAGAACACTCGATAGGCGAGACCGGCAAGGAAGTCGCGTGCGGACAAGTAGCCAGCCACCGGACGCACGCGGAAACCGGTTTTTGCTGGAGGTAAAATGCACATTACCCTGGTTTTCGATCATGTGAGGTAGCCTTAGCTAACGATACGTCAACAAAGTCATCGTCTGACGCCTAAGATAGGACGGATGGCTATCCTATAGCATTAGATATGTGTATAAATCGATGTACCTTTGAGGAAGCGGCAGATATCCTCGAGCTGTGGAATATTGTCCTCTGAGTAGCCGCAGTATCTCTCGAGTAGCTCGAAATTTTCCAGGAATTCCTGGCAAGCATGCCTGGAAGATGTAGATTTAGCCAGGGAACATGGATATAAAAATGTAGCTGAACTGACTTCTTGTGCAGTTCTCGCAGTTTACGGTAGATGACACCCCAAGTCTTCTTTTCACTGTCGGTGTAGTCTATGCGTGGGATCGGTTCTCCGCTGAAAATTGGGTCAATAATCTATTTTTTCTTCAAGATGTTCACAGTAGAAGTCTAATTCTCGATATTCTCCAGAAAGAAATAGACAAAGTTTTTTTTTTCGAGAAGCTTTCTCTTTTTATTTTTTTTCTGGAACATCCACTCACTGCTTGTAGTTCAAAGCGATGTCGGCAAACATCATACGCCTCTTACGATACTCGGCGTCTTTGAAGCCCTGAAACAAAATGGAAGCAAATACCATACTGTCTTCAGCTGCTGGATTTTTTAATCAGAAACGGCCTCCACGTACAGTGGGCATCGATGGCGGTGGCCTTTCCACTGCCTCGAAAAGCACGCTGCGCGGCCGCGCCGCTCGAGCAAGGACCACCTCCAGGGCCACAAATTATGGGGTTTTCTTGATAGTTAGTTTGTTTTTCTATTAGTTCACATCAAATGTAATGAACAACTATAATAAAAATCCAGATTCGCCATTGCGGCGAAGATGCCATCGTGAGCGGCGCGGTCGCGAAGCGTGCTTGTCGGGGACGCGGAAAGGCCACCGGCATCGGTGCTTACTATATGTGTAAACGACTAGCTTGGTCAGGAAGTCTTGCACCAAGGTTTATTTTTCAAACCAGAATTTTTCGCGCTTGAATTGGAATTCTTTAGCAATGAAATGTGGCTGTTCTACTGTGTGCTTCTCGAATATAAAAATCGGCAGCTGATGTTCTATCCATGAACAACATATGGGTATTCGAAAAGTGTCTAATTAGGTGACAAAACTTTTGGGCCAGTAATGATAGCAATGGCAAAGCCTCACCGGATGATCAGCATCAAGACCAGCGCCATACATGATGACTTTCTTGGCACAGATGTCCAGGTCATATATTGTTTTCGGAAACCATTGGCAACCAGTAATGGCGTCTCAAAATTGCCATGTTACATCAAACATTCCAGTGAAACGTTTGGCGCAAAAACTTACCATTTGATCCAGGTTCCATATATTTTTCCGTGACTGGCGGTTTCATTGTGAACGATACTTCATAGAACTGAACATTTCCTCTACAGGTTGCAATTTTTAGAAACAGAATCTCATTAGGAACCTTCAATCCCTTCTCCTTCATGTTTGCCATCGCGTCATTTGCGCTCCTACCAGGCTCTAGTTCTAGCTCCACCAGCACGTCCATTTCTCCAGCAGAGCCATCCTGGCAGTCACGGGTTTCCATGTGCTTGATACGGGTGTTCGTCTGCAAGGAGAAACTGTGCTATGGAAGGCACAAAGGCTTGGCAACAGGTACTATTCCGCTTACTGGTAGTTTCGAGATCATCTGCGACACTCCATCGGCTGCTCGCTGACATTTCACAATCACTGTCAATATGGGCAGTCCGTCCTCGTCTTCTATGATCACATCGTCGCCCTGAAAATATGTGTGAACACATATTCTCGTTACAAAAATGTTTTTAAGCTTAAAAGAGAAATTTCTGCGAGAAAAAAGGACTTTCGTCTAAACACTGCCGGATGAGACCATACTAGGGCCTAGCAAGATCCTGAAAAAAAGGCAAAGTAGAAGAAGTGGCAAGAGAAGAAGCAGAATCCATGTGTGGGAAGGTTTCGCATGTTATAAAACCGCAGGACGGCATGAACGCGTGCATTTAGAGCATCTGTTATGGACGACGTTTCTATGGATGCCACGTACATCGCCAGAGTCATTAACCCTGAGACAAATCATCTGTTTCCGCATTCAGACTGGATGCACATGCTCTTTGTTGGTTTCGGGGAAATAGGCAAGGCGAGAACATAAATTTTCCGATAGGTTTTTTTTCGAATCCCTGGTAATGGTCCGAGTATTGTTTGTTGCACATTCAGAAATGTGTAGAGAGTGCGCCAAATTGTGGGACTGGATGAATGCTCCATCCCGAACGGAGTACCCGCCCTTCTGGAACGATCTCTGGAGTACGGTGTTTACTACTGTTGTACCAGCAACAGTTCACATTACCCTGCGAACGTGAATTCAATAGTGACGACGCAAGACTTCCCAAGTACTTGGAGGGAGTCGTCTGCGGCACCCAAGTTCGCGTCACCACCTTTCGTGAGGTCTTGTGAAAAACTACTTTTAGCACTGAAACTTCTAGGTTAGGGCAATTCATGCTAGATGCCATTGGAGTGCTAGATTGGGCACAAGATGCGTGCGTTTGACGCGTGTGGGTTTAAGTGATGCAGGATAGGACTAGTCGCATTGCCGACACAGCTCAGGCACGCCTTGGCGGTCTCGAACGAAGCGCGAATGACGCACGCATTTAGTATAAATTACCCTATAATAATCGGTATGCTCGACTTTCGATGAACCTCGGCATGTATGTATATTGTCTTGTCTTCTTGGTAAGCCACACACGAGGTTGATAATTGATTTATTGGCTAACGTTTCGGCAAGTCGCCTTCTTCAGAGCCTGAAATGGGCGATACGAAATGCAACCTATCCAACCAAACGTCTCCTCAAAACTTTTTGTTTTTGGCCACGCAGATTAGCCAGTGATCGAAAATTGACAGTTGAATTTTTTCTAATTAGTTGAGGAGACGTTTGGTCGGATAGGTTGCATTTCGTATCGCCCATTTCAGGCTCTGAAGAAGGCGACTTGCCGAAACGTTAGCCAATAAATCAATTATCAACCTCGTGTGTGGCTTACCAAGAAGACAAGACAATACCCTATAATAGTTCCATGCTAATTAGAATGTGTACATGTGGACGAAAGGTTTTCCGTTTTTCTTTTCTTCGTCCGATTAGAAGGAAAGAATTCGGGTAAAGCACTTCAGTGCAAAAGAAATGCATGCATTGGTGCTCCATTGTGCATTGCTTCTGCTAGACTTGTTCCCATATGAGAGCATTCTCTACCTTATTCGCAAACAGCTCGCGTATGTCTTCTTCCATTACGAACGGAATGCCAAGCGAACCACTGCGTCTGAAGCGTCTCTTGAACTCCTCCAAGCGGTTATTCGGGTTTGTCCTAGAAAATGCTCCCATCAAAAATGGGAAAGGGCATTCAACCAGATGTGAAACTTACATGCTGGAGGAAACTGTCCTTCGCACTGGATTCTTGGAGTAATAGTAGAACTTCATCGCGGAAGACATTGCTGAAAAATAGGAATGAAATGAACATGCTCCGTATAGGTACAAATCGATCGACGATCATACTCATCTGATCTTTCATTAAAAAAATGAGTATGGTCCTGTAGGAACAGCCATTTTGATCTACGCAAAGCTTACCACTTAATAACGCTACATATGGTGGTGTGTCATGGTCTGACGCTATCTCTAACTACCTCAAGGATATTAATCAATGATTTATGTACATAGTTGCTGGAGATAACGGATATGCGGGAGTACTGGCGTTGCGGAAAACGGCACAGCTCATCCTAACAAGACAACATGTGGATTTCATGATTCCGAGAAAACCAGATGAGAAAAGAAGATCCTGGATAAAGAAGTGATTCCATACAAATTCAGTTCAAGTAACTCTCAGTCATATATGTACATTCATATCTCTGGAACCCATGGATTAGTTACCCTCCCCCTATTATTTTCTGTCCAAGATGGATTGAAAGTTCATGTGATAAGACCACAGCAGAAAAAGTATTCGAAAATTGAAAAGAAAAATCTGTGTATATGACTCGCAAAGGGTTGAGAATAATTAGCATTCAAGTGATAAGGGGAGATGTCAAATGGTAGGAGAGATTTCAAGGTGTGCCGGATTTCCCGAGAACAAGTTGTCGGATTGCATCTTAAATTTACTTGAAAGCTTGCGGACAACTCGCAGAAGCAATGGTCGCCCTGTTTCCAAGTTGTCGCATAGCTTTGGGCCTACAACTTGTCGACAAGAAAGGGCGAAAGTAAGTCGTCGACAACCAACAATCATTATGTCGAGCAAATTTCAGATGCGGTCAGACAAGTTGGTCTGGATGATGTGTGCAATACAGACTTTGAAGAGTTGGAAACTGATAAGGCTGATAGACAGGCACGGTTCATGTATCCAGAGATGTCGCGTTTATTCAGGAAACTGACAAGTGAGGGGTACCAAATGTCTGCGGCATTTCGGAATGGGATCTGGCTCGAAATATTGAGCCAATTACGATAATTTCAAATTTGTTCCCTCTTCTGCTGAACACAAAAACAGAAAAAAGAGCTTTTTTCCGACAGTGCACGGTTCACTAATGAGCAAATTTATACAGGCAATTATCTGTTTTTTTCGCCACAATTTTTGTACACGAGTGTTATTTATTGACCATGAATTCGATACCTACTTTGAAAAAAAAAAACCATTTTTATAGGGTTATGCGTTATACACAGAAACTTATTTCACTATGGATATTGGCGGAGAGGGAAGTTTCGAGATCAACACTGTGAACTTTACAATATAATACAGGTGGAATATTACTTCGAAGTGCCAGAGATCTTTCCCATCTGGTGATGGTATCCTCACATTTTTCTTCATCTCATTTCTGAGGATATGTTTTTAAGGGCCTATCAGACTGCTTATATCATTCAGAGTCAAGCGATTGTTTGTTTTTCAGAAACAATGGAGAGTTATGATAGAGAAAAACCGAAAGTTAGTAAAAGAAATTGGGCTAGAATACAGTCTGACAGCCTCGCGCCTAATAGCATATACGTAAGGGGGAATGTCATCCTCGTCCGTTGCTGGTACTAATTTGTTTCTTTCTGCGGGTTCTTGTCCTGGTAGTTGTACACCGGCGGTTCCTGAATTCTTGGGAAACTCCGCCTAAACTGCTTGGAAAATTGTGAGTGATCCCCCAGGAATTTAGGCGGAAACCGCAGGTTGACCAAATTTAAGGGAAATTTACCTAGAATTTAGCGGAAATCCGCCGGTGGTTCTGAAAATGCACGATTTACACTAGATTTAGCTGGAATTTAGAAACCGGCGGAATTTCGCGAAAATACACTTTTTACGCGGAGTTTCCCAGGAAAGAAAACTTTCGGAACTAAAACCTGGGAAACAGTTTTGTTCTGCGGTCAGTATTCCTGCAAAAAGCTGGATCGAAAGTAACAGTCGTCGCAAATTCCCTTTGATATGATCTACAAACTTAAGGATTCCCATTACCGACTTTGCAATGTTTCTTTCTCAACACTGGACCACAATCCATGACACCTGACTGGATAGAAAATGAAAACATCACTGCATAGTAACTGCGAAGGATTTCATTAGCTCAGCTCACAGGATTGACGGCTACCGTGAGAGAACCAGCCGGAACAAACGGCGTGGTGTGATTTGCTGCTGCCAGTGTCGACGAATATAAAGGCTCCGTAATGAATTCAGTGCGTAAATATTCATCTCCGGTTTCAGCAGCTATCAATCACCCACACACGTTCACGGTAATGGGTAAGATGGGATAATGCACCGGGGAAAAAGTGTGCCTTGGATGCTCACGCAAACACTCGTCAAAACTGCTCCTCCCAGCTGTAGAGGTTAGCTGGGAAAAAATTTCGAGAGTTCTTTGAAACTCCACCCACGGTTAGCCTAAGAAGCTCGGTTTCTCGAGATTATTCCTAAAGGACTTCCTTCGGAAAGGGCATTGGTATTAGTGCAGGAATTTCACTCTACTAGGAAAGAATTGGCTACAACCATTTTTGCACGCGAGTATAAAAGCTGAAAAAGAAACGGAACTGACCGTTTGTAACACGATGAAGTTTATCAATCAGTTGCAACAGCTCAACGTCGAGCACCATCGACACCAAGACATTGACGAGATCTCCCGACTATTCTCAGCCATGGGAAAAAATAAAGTTGTCTCTGATATACATAGGCTTCGTTTGATGAGATTTCGTCACCACGAATTCGCGATCACGCGTCTCTTGTCTGAGAGATATCCTTTGCAGGAAGCGCTTTAGTGCACTAATTTTCAGGAGTTGGGTTGAAAGCCTCAGAAACTCCTTCCATTTCCTTGAACGATTCTGGATAAGCTTCGTGAGAAAACGGTGAATTGTAGAGAAAGCTAAACCTCCACCTTATGCCTTCACAGAACGAGTAGAAAAAATTCGAAAGAAAGTCAGTTTTCCAATATTCTATCAATAGTAGGTTGCATGGATGTTCCCCATGTACCGCCAGCATTACGAGGGTGGGTTGAAAAGTTCCCGGAACGGCAATGAAAAAAAAAACAAATCACATTCACCGGCAAATCCTATTTTTGCTCAAATTCATAAAAAGTCAACGCGCTAGATCCAATCTCTTCCAGGCCCCGTAGTCATGAAAGTGTCCAGGAAAGTTGTGACTTATCAGCTCTTCCATAGTAGTTGAGTGTCCGCGATAAAAATGAGTATACTACGCCGGAGTGACTCATCTCAGCTTTTTGCTTCTGTGCCTTACAGGCTGTTATTAATACGCTTTTATTTGGCCCTACGTTTCGACCACACATTGTTTTCAGAGGCTCGAAATTGGCTCAAGATGATGTTACATATACAACGAGTTACCCTACCAAACGCTTCCTCTCCCAGTGCATTCAACTCGTTTTTATTAGAGCACTGTGAGATGTCAGTTGGAAAAAGAACTTATCGCGTGTTCCACGAATCTAGCGGAGAACGTCTTCCGCTCCGGAAATATTAGGTTGTAGGGAAAGTTCTCGCGGTTTTTAAAATTTTGCTTTTTTTATCCCCACGCTGCCTTGCAGCGACCTATCTTTTGCATGTATAAGGAGGTCAGATATGTGCAAGTTTATTAGTATCTTTCACTGTAAACTCTTGCACAAGCCCTGTCAGGAAGATAAATTTTTCGAAACAGTACATTTGCGGCCTTTTAGTATACGGCTTCAAATCTGGTGAAATAGCAACCGTATCCAGTCGCCGTATTAACATTGTATTTGGGGACAATGATGTGACCAAACACCCTGCATAGGATTGGTCCAGTCGCGTTCGTGCTGGCCACTTCGACCTCAATGTTTCCTCATGGTCGGGACGCGCATCCAGAGTCGACAACGGTCGATTGCGGCAGCTGGTGGATTCAGATCCAAGCCAAACTATGTGGGGAAGGACACAAGTCCTGGATGTTCACTTTACCAGCATCGCTGATCATCTGCGCTAGGTGGGGAAGGTATAAAAGTTATCACATTGTGGGATGGTGATTTCTCGGAACGCGATCCCTCGCGACGTGCCGAGGTGGCTACTGGATTGCTCTCTTACAGACGCATAAAGAACTGGATGAAGCCTCTCTTCACAGCAGATGAGAAGTGGTGTCTGTACGTTAATAACAAGTGCATCCCACCTTGGGTTGACTAGGATGAGCAGCATGAGCCGCAGTCAAAGACAGATCTTCATCCTCTGGAGTTATGATCAGTACTTGGTGTGACTGTGAAGGTATCGTACACTGCTAGGTACTGTCACGCTACATTGCCCTCACGGTAGACCTGCACTGTCAGTTGCTGGAGGGAATGACCGCAAAAATCGCAGGAAAGGGTGCGAATTTCGGCACGATTCAATTCCTGCACGACCCTGCTCGGCCACTCTTTATAAGAGTGGCCCGCCAGAAGCTACCCGACTTTGGATGGGAGGTGGTGACTTCAGCACTGTACAGGCCTGATCTTGTGCCAAGAGATTACTAACTTCTCCTGACTCTCTCTAACGCTTTGCAAGGGAAAGCGTGCGATGATGAAGATGACTTGGATGGCTGGTTGAGCAACTTTTTCGAGTCACTGCCAGTACAGTTCTAGGCCGACGACATAGAAACGCTTCCCGAAAATTGGCAAAGAGTGATAGTACGTGATGGTGATTTATTTATTACTTGATGTGTTTTCCTATCCTTAAAAAGTCAATAAAATATAGTGTTTCGAAAACCGCGAGAACCTTCCCTACAACCCATATATTTAGGAAGAATGGTAGACTAGCGAGCGAAAGAGGAGCACTCGGCTCCACTAATGTCACCGTTGAGCTTAAAGGCAGAGGACCACCTCGTCCCGTTTATTGGGGATAGTAACACATCCTGAACCTTCTCGTCATGACAAAAAAATCCCAGCAAGATACATCAATAGGCACAAAAGCGACGAAAGCCCCTTTCTCGACGGGGTCGAAGTGGCTAAAATTTGGAGCCCGGAGGTGGATCGCTCCAAGCTGTGCTGGCTGCCCGCCACGGCTGCACCGGTGGCCAACGTGTCTTTGCGTGTTCGATCGATAAGATCAACAGCTTCACACGTCAATTCGGGTTAATAAACTGTTACAGGCCCCGTCCTGGAAAACGAGTTTATGACCGTTTTGAAACAATATGTGTATATCGCTGGAATCAGCGTGCCGGGTAGATGCTGAATCTGCTATTACCTCAACCACGAAAACGAGGTGGTCCTCTGCCTTTAAGTAGTCCTTGCATTCCTGTAGCTCGCACAATGCTAGAAAAGACATATGATCGCTGGTGATCGCCAAGTGCTCATTTCTACTACTCATTTTGGGGTTGCGCTTGCAGGTTCAAAGTGCTTCTTCCTAGCTGATATTTGCGCTTCTATGGCCAAGATGGTGCATATTACGTTGAAGTCAGCTCCGTCATGATCTTCTTTTCTTCGTTCTCCAATAGTATTATCAAACTTTCCCGTTTTTTACTTGCCACTTGTTCATTTACGAGTACATAGAGCGGTCGACCGGTCTCTCCAATATACACGGTGGCGAAAAATTACGTGCGCGTGGCATTTGACTACGTTTTATTTATTGTATGAAGTGACCGAGCATGCTTTTCCTTTTTAAAACATTTATTTGCTTCTTATTTTTGGGTTTTGGGAGGAAAATCTGTTCTCCAAGCTATGACGAAGGTTTGCCCATGTTGTGACGTGATTGCACGCTCAACCCAAACACAGAAGTGGACTATCAACACTCGAAAGATGCGTGGGGTTACTAAGAGGAGGACTGACCGAAAAGATGAGCTTGAACCAGATGACCAAACAACTCAACACTTCTCGGAAATCTGTCCAAATGGCAGTGAAGAATAAGCTTGGACTTTGAAGTTGTCGTCTGCTTAGCGGACAAATCCTTGCCGACCAAGCGAAGCAAAATTGGAAGGAAAAACGCAAGAAAATAAGGTAATTTTTCAAGATGCGTCGCAATGAGGACGCCCTCTGATCTGACGAAAAAGCTTTCACTGTTGAAGAGGCTAAAAACTCTCAGAATCACCTCCAACTTCTCAGTCTAGGTCTCATGAACAATCGCAAGCGAAAAACTGCCACAAGAAGTCTTTTCCCCGAAGGCTTAATGGGTTGGGGCAACATTAGTGCAACGGACAAAACTTTTGATCATCATCATCATCATCATCATTTATTACACGAGCATACACTCATGTGGAGTCACAAAATTAAGAAGAAAAAAAAAAGAAAAAGTCAAAACCTATAAATACAAAACAACGCACAACAAAAGCTACAACAGAACCACCAACGTAATGCATTTGAGCGATAGAGAAATCGGAAACCAGTAATTTCACGGATTAGGCCAATTACCCAGGAATGTTTTGAATCCAGTGTAGGATAACGGTAGTGCGCGCTTTTTGCTAAGTTTCTCGTATAGAGGGATAACTCTATGAATGAAACTAAAACGTCTACAGCAAAGCCTGGCTTTTGGAAGATGGAATTTTGTGGTTCCTCCCCTTGTGGTTGAAGCCCGCAGTGACACAAAAGAATTCAATTTGAGGCCACATTTTCCATGGATTAATTTGTGGAAGAGCAGTAAATCATTTTTCCTCCTTCTTTGCAAAAGTGTTGAAAGGCCCAAGTTTTTGTTCCTAATCAAACTGTTAGGAATTTGATCATAGGTGACACCTAGGGCACGGATCATAAGTTTTCGGGTGAAACTGTTTTGGACACTCTCAATCTTGTTTGTGGTAGACTGCTTGTGTGGACTGAAAACGGGGGTACCGTACTCAAGAATAGGTCTTATGTAAAGTTTATAAGCTTGTAGGTAGAGAGTGGGATTGGTCGTTACAAAAGCCCTAAATAGATTGTATATGGCTCTTGTTGCCTTAAGAATGATCATCTGACAATGGATGTCAAAGGAGAGATCGCGTGTGATTACGAAACCTAGATCAGTCACCTGGTATGGTTCACTTATTTTCGTCCCACCTATAGTATAACTGTGACAGGTATTACGCGAGCCTAAATGAAGTACTTTACACTTCTCCATAGAAAGGGGTAGACCCCATGAGGAGGACCAGCTGTGGACAAAATCGATGGCCTCTTGTAAGGCTGATCTATCACTTTCTGTCTCTACTGGATGATAAAGCTTAATGTCATCCGCAAACGCGCTGAACTGTACATGCCTATTTGTTAGCTGGAGAAGTAGATCGGACGTATAGATATTAAATAGAATTGGTGAGAGAACTGCACCCTGCGGAACGCCACTGCATGCAGGTTTAGAATTCGAGAAAGCTGAATTGACTCTAACGGAATAGGTTCTGTCCGAAAGAAATGCTTGTATCCAAGACACGATACGCGGATGTATCCCAGCCAGTTGCATTTTAATCACTAATTTTGAGTGCGAAACCTTATCAAAAGCTTTGCAGAAGTCAAAGTAAACGACATCTACACTACTACCCTCATCCAAGTACTTCGTCCAGTCATTTAGTACATTAACCATTGCGGTGACTGTTGATTTGCCCTTCTGGAAACCATGTTGGTTTGAAGAAATGACATCATGCTCTTCAAGATGACACACTATTCGCTTTTTCAAAATTTTTTCAAACAGTCGAGCGAAAATGGATGTTATGCTAACAGGTCTATAGTTTTCAGGATCAGTATATGGAGGTTTCTTTGGTACTGGCGTGATAAACGAGTGCCTCCATCTTTCGGGTACCTCGGCTCTCATGAAACTAAGGTTGAATAGATATTCTAGAGGACCAGAGATAACGTGCGCAACCTTCTTTATGTAGTGCAACGGGATTCCATCAGGTGTAAGCGAGCGTGATTGAGGCCATGCAAGAAGCAATGTCAAAATTTCTTGCCGATGAAACCATATGGAATCTTTCATTAGCGGAAAGGTGGGTGCTAACGGTTCTTGATCGATGTCCGAGTCATCTTGTGGCGAGAAAACTCTACCAAAGACGTTGGAAAGCAACTCAACTTTACCCTCATCGTCTTTGACTAAACTACCATCCATAGAGTAGAGCGCACCCAGTTTTGACTTCCGATGGAGACGCGTCTTCACAAGCCTATGGAACTCGCTCTCACTCCGAGACTCAATAACTTTCTTCTCCACAGACGCGTAGAATTTCTTCATTTTTCGATCAAATATAGAGCTCAGTTTTTTGAACTGATTGAGATGGCATATCCTGTTAGAACGTCTATACTCCGACCACGCCCGTGATCTTCTTTGGTACAACCGTTGGAGATATGGAGGAAGGTCGGAATTAATCGATTCCCTCTGTACGTATGGAACAAACATATCTATAGAATGGTGCAGAATTGCCAGGAATAGTTCATATTTTTCATGTACCGACACCACACTGTTAAGTGAACCAAACCAGTCAACTCCCTCCAAGTAGGACAAGATCTCGTTATAGTTGGCCGATTTGTAGTCCTTAACGCAGTAGCGATTACGTACATCCACTGTGAGACCGAGATGAAATAGCACTGAGCAGTGATCGCTCGAACCTAATGGAGGATCAATTTTAACATCATGAATGAGATTCTCATCATTGCATAAGACAAGGTCGAGAATGTGGTTCCCGCATGTTTTACCATGGACATACTGCGCAAGACCATGGGTGTGACACATCTCAAGAAACATCTTAGAAAGGCTACTAGAAGCATACATCTCTGAATCCCATGATAGATCAGGAAAGTTGAGATCTCCTGCAACGATACAGCATGAGTTAGAAGCTATCATATCGCTAATGGCCTTAATCAATTGTTTGGTCAAAATACTTGAACAATTCGGAGCCCTATATACCACTATAAGCCGAACTGGTTTTATCACAAAAGNTCTTCATCCTCTGGAGTTATGATCAGTACTTGGTGTGACTGTGAAGGTATCGTACACTGCTAGGTACTGTCACGCTACATTGCCCTCACGGTAGACCTGCACTGTCAGTTGCTGGAGGGAATGACCGCAAAAATCGCAGGAAAGGGTGCGAATTTCGGCACGATTCAATTCCTGCACGACCCTGCTCGGCCACTCTTTATAAGAGTGGCCCGCCAGAAGCTACCCGACTTTGGATGGGAGGTGGTGACTTCAGCACTGTACAGGCCTGATCTTGTGCCAAGAGATTACTAACTTCTCCTGACTCTCTCTAACGCTTTGCAAGGGAAAGCGTGCGATGATGAAGATGACTTGGATGGCTGGTTGAGCAACTTTTTCGAGTCACTGCCAGTACAGTTCTAGGCCGACGACATAGAAACGCTTCCCGAAAATTGGCAAAGAGTGATAGTACGTGATGGTGATTTATTTATTACTTGATGTGTTTTCCTATCCTTAAAAAGTCAATAAAATATAGTGTTTCGAAAACCGCGAGAACCTTCCCTACAACCCATATATTTAGGAAGAATGGTAGACTAGCGAGCGAAAGAGGAGCACTCGGCTCCACTAATGTCACCGTTGAGCTTAAAGGCAGAGGACCACCTCGTCCCGTTTATTGGGGATAGTAACACATCCTGAACCTTCTCGTCATGACAAAAAAATCCCAGCAAGATACATCAATAGGCACAAAAGCGACGAAAGCCCCTTTCTCGACGGGGTCGAAGTGGCTAAAATTTGGAGCCCGGAGGTGGATCGCTCCAAGCTGTGCTGGCTGCCCGCCACGGCTGCACCGGTGGCCAACGTGTCTTTGCGTGTTCGATCGATAAGATCAACAGCTTCACACGTCAATTCGGGTTAATAAACTGTTACAGGCCCCGTCCTGGAAAACGAGTTTATGACCGTTTTGAAACAATATGTGTATATCGCTGGAATCAGCGTGCCGGGTAGATGCTGAATCTGCTATTACCTCAACCACGAAAACGAGGTGGTCCTCTGCCTTTAAGTAGTCCTTGCATTCCTGTAGCTCGCACAATGCTAGAAAAGACATATGATCGCTGGTGATCGCCAAGTGCTCATTTCTACTACTCATTTTGGGGTTGCGCTTGCAGGTTCAAAGTGCTTCTTCCTAGCTGATATTTGCGCTTCTATGGCCAAGATGGTGCATATTACGTTGAAGTCAGCTCCGTCATGATCTTCTTTTCTTCGTTCTCCAATAGTATTATCAAACTTTCCCGTTTTTTACTTGCCACTTGTTCATTTACGAGTACATAGAGCGGTCGACCGGTCTCTCCAATATACACGGTGGCGAAAAATTACGTGCGCGTGGCATTTGACTACGTTTTATTTATTGTATGAAGTGACCGAGCATGCTTTTCCTTTTTAAAACATTTATTTGCTTCTTATTTTTGGGTTTTGGGAGGAAAATCTGTTCTCCAAGCTATGACGAAGGTTTGCCCATGTTGTGACGTGATTGCACGCTCAACCCAAACACAGAAGTGGACTATCAACACTCGAAAGATGCGTGGGGTTACTAAGAGGAGGACTGACCGAAAAGATGAGCTTGAACCAGATGACCAAACAACTCAACACTTCTCGGAAATCTGTCCAAATGGCAGTGAAGAATAAGCTTGGACTTTGAAGTTGTCGTCTGCTTAGCGGACAAATCCTTGCCGACCAAGCGAAGCAAAATTGGAAGGAAAAACGCAAGAAAATAAGGTAATTTTTCAAGATGCGTCGCAATGAGGACGCCCTCTGATCTGACGAAAAAGCTTTCACTGTTGAAGAGGCTAAAAACTCTCAGAATCACCTCCAACTTCTCAGTCTAGGTCTCATGAACAATCGCAAGCGAAAAACTGCCACAAGAAGTCTTTTCCCCGAAGGCTTAATGGGTTGGGGCAACATTAGTGCAACGGACAAAACTTTTGATCGTCAAAATTAATGCAAAAGTCTACCAAGAAGAGTTCCTCGAGAAAGTTGTGGTGCTCCGGAAGCAGAAGCATCCCATCTTATCATCCAACAAGACTGGGCTACAGCTCATGGAGTCAAAACGACGATCCAGTTCCGGGAGACCAAAATCAGCCCTTTTCTGGCGAAGGACTTGTGGCCTCTCAATAGCCCGGATCTGAATCCATTGGACTTTTCTGTCTGGGGCTTTATGAAAGAGCAACTCAGTAGTGGATATGTGAAAGGACTGGTGGATTTGCGAAGAGATTTGATAGAAATTTGGAACAATCTCGACGTTAACTGCCTGCGCAGCGCCATCGATTCCATGAAGAAACGAATTGACACCTGCATCAAAGCTGATCGCGGTCAATTCGAAAATACTTTGTAATTGTGAAATGTTGTGCCTTGTTCTTGTATTAAGATAAATTTCTTCGAATGTTTGTGGACAACAAATAAAGTCAGAACGCTTTTTATGACGCACGTATTTTTTCGTCACCCTGTATAGTGCATGACAAGTTAAGCATTCTACAAGGTACGTGAAAAGTATTGACCACCTTTTATGAAACATGAAATATGTAGAAAATCGAAAATAGATAAAAGTTAAACTGCAACCGTTCTCTTGCGTAGGGTCCTGAGAAAAATACAAAAACGAAAGACCTGTATATTTAATCAGTTTCATAACTATTTTCATGGGTCATCATCAGAGAAGACAAGAGAAGGCTTCAGTATCACGCTGCAAGTAGTCATCTTTATGTTGATCCAGGACTTTTGATACGACGCTATTGTGAAGCCAAACAATGGTTGTAAATAGAAAATGTCTAGCACTTCACAGCAACATCATTAAAGCTTAGTAGCTCTTCCTATATTTGTGGTGATTTCGCTTTCTTCCTGTTTCTTTAACGGCGCAGAGAGATTCCCTATCAACTTCGTCGGTTCTAGCGCCAGAATCACTACATGACCGCTAGGACGGCATTCTTAAAAAGCGTATTGTCCTTCGGATGGATAATTAGTTTAGCGGTGGGCCGTTCCTCTTCTGGCAAAATTTTTCTTCAGCTTACAACGGAAAGAAATCAAAGGGATGTTGCTATGAAAAGAGATTCTCGAGTCCTTCAGTTCAAGTAAGTGGCCACCTTACTTCCTCGGTTTCCCACCGTTCAATGTTACCACATGGGCAACTTGAAGGTGCTAATATATGTTATACCCGAACAGTAGTATGAACTGAATAGTATGAACATGCGGTTGATTTCTTTAGAAGAATAGAAGGATGAATTCGACGACACTGTCTGCGGCGGATCACTTGCATCTTCCCTCGTGGTTTCCGGGGAAGCGCTTTCGTGAATGGAGACAAAATTTAGCGGGCATATGCTCATATTGCTTGCTATATTGTTTCCGGATTGCTGTTTAAAAGTGCTCCCATCTATGCCAACCACTGAGGTTTTCAGGAGTCATTTCAAGCGGTCAATATTTTTCACGCACCCTGTGTATCCTAGATGACTCCCGTTTCTGCGCAATCCCCAGTTTTGCCATGAGGACAAACAACGCAGTTTTTCGAGACGCATCTTCGTGTTTGATGTTCACAAGTTTCCGCCGAGAAGTAGCTCTTGATAAAACGGTCGTATTACAGTGGTGATACAAAGCTATTTTTCTTGGCCAGACAAGGGCACATCGCTTGCGCTCCCACTCTTAATGCTTCCAAAAATATTGAGAGGTATTAATGAATACCACCGTTTCCGAGAATTACGAAAATTCCCTACAGTTTCTTTTTCTGGTCCTAGGGAACAGTTTGGAACAATAGGTTGAGTTTCACGCTGGAATATGGTCTTTTACAGGGATCATGAAATGAGGCACAGATCTTCAAAAAAAATCTGTTCTGGCTGTATCCTGTGAAATACGAATTCATTTTACATAGGAAGCCATCTGCCAGAAAGACTTCAAGGATTTTATCTGTGATTTTTACTACAGTGATGACATTTCCAGTCACTTCATCCGATTTTTCAATGAAATGCCATGAAAATATTTGTAAAACATCAACTATATTGTGGTCATCCCGAGAACTTTTGAATTACCTCCCCCTACCCTCCTCGTAAGTGGGAGCTGAAACGTGGCGCAGGGGGGGGTCACCGACTCACCATTTCGGCGCTTTGTCCTCTCAGACCCTTCTGGTATGAATATTGCAAATATTGCGACCCGCGCATGAGGGATCCAACCAACGACCATATGGGCAGCAGGGTACCTCTCGTCACTGCATCACACGCCCCTTTATATAATACTAGACGGTATGCCCGGCTTCGCTCGGGTGTTTTATTTCTCCCGGCAGTTTAACGCTGACGGCGACAACGATTAAACCCAACGATCCTTTCATAGTGCTCATCATTTTCATGATCAACCCAGAAAATCCTTTTTTCATTCACCTCTGTCAGAAAGTAGGAGAAATTGTTTTGCAGGTAAATTCTTCCGTAATCCTCGCCATGTTCACGTTCAGCGTGTTGGAGAACCCCAGTGGACGCGTTTTTACCTACCATTAAGTAACTGCAGATGAAATCGACAAAGTCGATAACTCCATAAACTCGTGGAATGGGGTTGTCATATTCGTGTTCAGCGTATCGAATAACCCCAGTAGACATGTCCTCACTGACCCGTGGGCGAAATTGCGAAAAATCAACAAAATCGATAAATCAATATTTGGTACAAAATGGTTACCATATTCGTGTTCAGCGTATTGGATAACCCCAGTAAACATGTCCCCAGCGACCAGTGGGCGAAAATTGCGAAAAATCAATAAAATCGATAAATCAATATTTGGTACAAAATGGTTACCATATTCGTGTTCAGCGTATTGGATAACCCCAGTAGACATGTCCCCAGCGACCAGTGGGCGAAAATTGCAAAAAATCAATAAAGTCAATAAATCAATATTTGGTACAAAATGGTTACCATATTCGTGTTCAGCGTATTGGATAACCCCAGTAAACATGTCCCCAGCGACCAGTGGGCGAAAATTGCGAAAAATCAATAAAATCGATAAATCAATATTTGGTACAAAATTGTTGTCATATTCGTGTTCAGCGTATTGGATAACCCCAGTAACATGTCCCCAGCGACCCGTGGGCGAAAATTGCGAAAAATCAATAAAATCGATAAACCAATACTTGGTACAAAATTGTTGTCATATTCGTGTTCAGCGTATTGGATAACTCCAGTAGACATGTCTCCAGCGACTCTTGGGCGAAAATTGCGAAAAATCAATAAAATTGATGCGGAGTAATGCTCTTCGGTTAGCCCTAGTGAGTACAAATAATTGCATAATTGTCTATGACTAATTGGATGATAAATAATTGTTGTCATGTCAGAGAAAATAATCTCCTAAAGTGATTCATGAATAGCTTGCCATTCTGACGCTGGGAAGGAAGACTGAAATGGATGCCGGTTATACATAAGTCCAAATAAGGCAATAAATACATTCGAATTCAAAAGTCCGATCCTAAATACGTTAAAATTTCGGAATCGCGGAAAGATAGTGAAGAGACGACTCTTGTAGATTGAAATACTTGAGCTAATTAGGCTATGAGATTTTCGTTCAATTCTGTACAGTGCAAGCGAACCTCTCTCGCAGAAGTGAACCCACATCGCGGTCATAACTCAGGCGCCGTCGCATCCTTAGCATGGCGTTCGACCCGTCTCGTAGCCTCCACTCACTCTAGGGCGCCGACACATCCTTAGCACTCGTTAGATCTATTGTTTTGCAATCTCTGTTCACAGAAATTCCTCCTTAACCTTTACCAGATTATGTCCGTCTCTTTCTTTTTGTGTGACCTCATCGTCACCATCACTGACCAATCACGGAAATTCACTTCACAATGACAAAATCGCACTCACACACTGGGAGCAACCCCTTTATTATATTAGGTTGAGGAATTATAAATGTCCGCTGTCTTCGGTGATAATTTTTCTCGACCATGTTAAAACTTTTGAAGATCAATGTGTTCGTTTTAAAGAGCAATCCATTCCGCGTCAATAGATATTGGACCGGCTTAAATTCCCTCTACCCCTGAATTTTAAACAAATTTAGAAGTTGGCAGGCTTAAAATGTGGAAATTTCCTCTACAAGTTGTATAAACTTGGACAAGGGATAGCACCGGTAGAACTGCACCAAACTTCATGTAATGCCGTCAGAGGAAGTTTGATTTGCCAAACGACCCCATCCGTCCAACATCGACTCCTTGGAAATACCCTCAAACTTGGGTAACTGCACCGGAATTCATGGTGCGTTTTTCAGTTTTTCGACTGCATCCATCTCCAAATATGGATTCTGGTCACATTCAGATACCGCCTCATAGCCAAGATTGACACTATCAAGATGTTGCTTGCATCCGTGGACCATTGACCTACAGCGAACACTCCAACTAAAGCTTTGTTTGGTTCCTTGTGTGCAAGAGTGCAAGAAGGAGAAGAGTCAGTAATTGAGGAAAAAAGTATCGGGCAGTGGCGGACGCA
>JARK01001445.1:165261-179531 GCA_000688135.1 Ancylostoma ceylanicum | reverse complement strand
TGGGTCCCCAAGACGGCGGAGACCCCAATTTTTTTCCCACGCCCCCCCCTCCCGCCCACTTTCTGCGTCCGCCACTGGTATCGGGCTATTGAACGTTCATCCAGATAAAAATTTTTATTTGCTCCTCAAACGGACGTTTATAATGCCTCAACCTAATAATAAATATAAGCCTTGATTATTTTACATTTGCCACTATCTGCTATATAAATAGTATCCTATATCAACGGAACTGTTTCAGCAGAGAACCAATTAGATTTTCGCTTGACTTGCTTTTGACCCCTGGAGCATTGTTCTCGAAGGCGAACCACGTAAATCACTTAACCGAGTTGTAGAAGTTCTGTTTGCCTTGCCAGGCTGTTATAGTGGAAAACTTCATTGTGACTTTACGTTTGGACGGAAATCGTCTTCGCCAGAAGTCTGAAAGTGGCTCCAGCCGTCTTTTGTATCTGCGCACTATGCGACCAAACGGCTCATCCTATTTTGCCAGTTTCGGCGTTAACCAAGGCGACCAAGGCAAAATACAATGAGGACATCCGAAATTGAAGTCTAACTCACCAGTGTTTTCCACCGTTTCGCGGTTTTGTCCGCACAGCTCTAGATCGTTTGCGGCGGACGAGTTGATGATACTCCGCGCCCGGATCATATTTGATCCACACTTGATTACTCACATGACGATAAAAATGGAAGAAGGTCACTCGTTAGTGATAGACATTCATTTCTGTTGTTCATACTCGGATTTCTCGTGGAAATCGATGCCGCTTCTAGTGCCTTCCTCGGAGCAATACCGTTTTCGAATGCTAGTTTTCTGTACTTGACAATGAAGTCATTGCCACTGTGCGTTTCAACCCTATGGCGCTCTAGTGGTGATGTTACTTTTCCTCGTCTTTCCATGGCCATGTATTCTTCAATCCGCACACTCAGTGCTCTCCCGTAACCTAGAGATCATGATAGGTTGAACATTCTAGTTGATATACGGCTCCCACTTCGGCACAATCACCTATATTTCCGTGCAGCCAAACAACACATTGCTCTGATATACAGTGTTAATCGTAGAGCCTGTTACGGACCAATTGCTTTTTGATGTTCCGTTGGGAATGTTCACAAGGAAAACAACATCCTGCAGTTGAGCCCGAACAATGCATGGTTGCAGCGCCGCGCTCACTTTGTCTCATATGAATGGCATACAAAGTGGGACTTTGTTGTCTTGAAGTGTTCGGCTCTGAATCCCAGCGCGTGATGGTCTACGCTGGCATCGCGACGTCGGATAGCCGTTCTTACTTGCTATCTCTCATGCTAGTCTTCTGGACTCACAGCGCTCATTTTCACTCGTGCACACTTTCGTTGCTGTTCTAAACATGTTGCGGAGAACAGCACATTTAGCAGCGGTAGGGTGTGCAGATCTTGCGTAAATGAGGATGTTTCTAGAGCTTTCTATACCGTACCACTTCACATGCATGATACCATTCAATGATTTCATCTGGATGCCAAGGTAGGAAAGCCACCCATCGCGCGGGTTTTTCTCGTTAGCCGAGTGTACTGCGACTGTTCGTTTAAACGGCTGAAGCATTCATCCATCTCCGACTGTGTTGATGTTACCACACAGCAATCGTCAATGTAACGGCAGTACATTATTGGCAAGCGTGCAAGCACTGGCTCCTCCATCCTCGCCATGAAAAATGTTGAGAGGACAGGCGCCCTTTGGCCCATTGCAAGTCCTCGAACTTGGGATTAGTATTCTCCAAACCACTTAAATATGTTACATCATAGACATTCTCGAACGAGGACTAGTACGCGCGCTTTGCTGAGCCCAAATGTGTTTATGTACCGAACATGCTTATCCAACAGTTCTGACAGTGCCTGCAGAGCCGCGTCGTTCTGTTCGTTCGTGTACAATGATGTGACATTGAACGACTCCATCACACAGTTCTAGTCAAACGTCGTATTCGGCAAGTGCTGAAGAAAATGATCCGTGTTGAACGAATGTGACGGTTTTTTGGCTGCAGCTGGCTTATAATTCTATTAAGAAACCATGAGATTCTGTCGGTAGGTCCGCCAACGCAGCTTATTATGGGCCGCATTTTGTACACCTCTGCTGACATAGAATGCATTTCCTGTAGAGAGAGTTTGTGGGTTTCCACCAGATTGTGGAAGTCTGCGCAATTGGGGTTGTCCAGTTTCAACCTGCCGACGAACCTCTCATTTAATCCTGCAGACTTCCCAACTATTATCCAAGTTTCAATAAGTCTCCCACATTGGGCGAGGAACTCCTTTTGCGTTGCGAGCCGATAAGCGGTGGTGTCCGAGAGATGTAATCGAGTGATGTCTCGGTCCAGCGTTTGGGGTAGCGCAACGAACTCTCCGCCTTTGTCGCTGACAAAGAGACGAATAAAGTTGTCTGCTATTAAACTGCGCATTTCCTTAAACTCCTGCCACTGCTCTCGAGATAAGTTGGATTGGTAAAACCGTTTAAACCTATCCAAGGCCTCTAAAATTCCAGCACAAAGGACACAAGGACAGACTACACTGGCCGCATAGCTCCCCACTGAGATTGTTCTGCTTTTCCTTGTGCGAAATGTAGCAACATCGTCTTTCGAATTGAATTAGCAATCACAAAACGTTCACTAGTAGTTTGATACCCAGCAATAATTATTCACTTGCTTTAATTCCTTTGTAATCATTGCACATTCACAATGCTTTATTAAAACAACTTAGCGTAATCTATACCAACAGTAGTACACTAGATATACATGTTCTTCAATTTGCGATGAAATTGGAATGCTAAAGCTACCCGTTTCATACCCGTAACGTAAAAAATCGTATTTGTTTGTCGCAATGGAGACGAAAACTACATAAAAACACAATGGATTTCTGAAAATTTAACTCGATGTTCCGAGCTTGGTTAACTCATTGATGATGATGGAGACAGGTCAGAAAACTGCTTTCTCACATACATATTACACAGGATGGGTCGTAGCATGGAAGACCGACAGTGAAGTAATCTTGGTGATGATTCGTGCATCGAACGCGAATATTGTCTGCAGGCTTCACCTGTATGGTAACCGTCCAACCATGGCTTCATAAGGACTATTCGAGAATGAGAATCGCTTTACTGATGGTGAGAATGATTCCGGTAGATCTGGCATGTTCCTCGATGTCAAACGCAGAATAGCAGCGTTCTGAAACAAAGATGTTGAAGAATCCTTTCTGGCAAATCCAGGAAACAAGTTATGAGAAGGCTAATTAGAAGAGTCTCATGATAGAGAATGTGATATGTAATGAACAGTCCATTTGTTTTCGCTTCCATCACAGCTTTTTGGCACCCAAAATTTGCACAACACTAACATCTTCCAGTTACCAGTTTGACGGGGTTTTCTCTTTTTAGAGAATGATTAACAGACGGGGCTGCAAGATCACGGAACCATTGATGAACGACAATTTCGTGAGAGTTGTAGAGTTGTCTTCAAACGTAAAATTGGCGAAAATTTCTTTGTGGCAAACATTTAGCGAGCTTCGAGCCGATACGACGCTCCTCTGTATGTCTTGAGAACGAGTAATGCTCCAGTAACTCCCTCCACGCGAAATAACATAAGTGGATGATAGTGGTAGTGCGCACTGCTCTAATACATTCTGTAACGCGTTGAATTCCCGTAGATGCAAAGCACGTTGCAACGATTCACTTTTGCCTAAACAGGTCATAGCAACGCATGCATCACATACCATGAAATTCACGTAGAAAATAGTTTACGAACTGCTACAAGTTCTTTAGTGCACAAGAGTATGAATTTCTCAACGCCCTGCGTCTCGCGATATCCAGCGCTATCCTTCCTTAGGTTGTAAGGTTTTGCGACGTTCTTAAAATTGCGACAGCCTGACAACCTCACAACCACGTGACAGTCTCGCATAGTTTCGCATGTGGTTCTGCGCGAACCCGACGTGCTGTGTTCCAGCCATCCTCGCTACATGTGAAGAACATGATGCCATATGAGGTGGGATTACTGCCACGTTCGAATCACCAATTCATAACTCACATTTCAGCACGGCATGCTGCGTCTCGTAGACATTGATGAAATTCCAGATTTTCATTAGTGTTGACTCACGCTTCTCATATTTTCAAGTTCGTGAATCTTGTTTTCCTCAACAACTGCACTTCAAAATTCTCTTCGCTTAATGTCAGATCTAACAGCAAGAGTATCCGCAGGTCACAATTATTACTCCTGTCGATTTCCTCCTAAGCCGTGAGATTTGATTACGCTGTCTCAACGTTCACATGTATCAAAGAATCAGAATGTATATATGCAATCTGACAAAAATGTCTGAGAGTGTCTGTAATGATACACATTATTAGATCCGTGCTACCCACGTCTTCTACAATCCTTCTTGTGATGATAATTCTCACTGACATCACACAAGTTGGCCTTCTGAGTTTTTTTTTACAAGGGAATTTGCAACACATTCATTGGTTTGCTAAAATAGAAATGAGTCGAAACCTTACAGAGTTCATGAGATTCAGTGGGCTGATGGATGGATTGTCGTGGTATGATGTTGAAGCCGACGTCAGTTTGCGAATGATGAAGAAGGAAGCAACTGAAACAGGAAAGTTGCACATCCAAAGAAGATACTCGGAAATGATTGATTTTACTAGTTGCTAACAGATTAATGAATTGCTATTGAAATCCTTCTTTTTCTTCATATTTTGAGGTGAGTCACCATTTTTGCCGTTTAGAAGTGAAAATAGGCGATCGAACTTTGGGTCACTGCCCCTCGATTCTAGTGGGTCTGAACCGACGAGAATTCTCGAGCTGGAACATCGAGAAGTCAGTTGCCTGATTTTGACCCAATTTCTTTTTGACCCAATAATGCTGAAAACTGGAGGGATTGAAGCAGGTCACTGGAGCAAAAAATTAGCATTTTAGGAAGAGTCCCACCATATTCAAAAATAGCTGCTTTCGCTTACACAGTAACTCCAATTCAGTTAACAATTCCATTCTCAATCTCCTACTGTCGTGAAGTGTTTGTTAATTTCTCACCAATATGCGGTAGTATGATTCCTAGTAAAACCACTACTGACACCGTCCTCATGCTGACCATATCGTGTAGAAAGCAATGGAAGGGGCTTTCTGGAACAATTCGCCGTTATATTCGGAATTGATGATAAGCACAAGACGAGAGATAGGAGCGAAAGATAGGAGCGAGTCATAGAGAGCTTGTAAAGTGGCGTATTTCTGCGAATGAAGAAGGCAGATATATTCATTTGTGCAATTGATGCTATACGAAATCGGAAACATTGTTTTTACTGCAGTCTAGTAAGAAGAGATGACGTAGGAAAAATGAGATTCCTCCTGCGCAGGACATGAGTTAAGGCAGAATCCTGAACTGTCCTCTATAATTGGCTCGGAGTCATTTGACTCCATCTGTGAATCAGGTGAAGTACACTAACAGAGCTACACATGTGAAGCGGTGGGATAACTATGTCAAAATGCGTAACTTCCACGTAGGTTGCCCAACCGAGAGTATAATCCTACATGATTTCCCAGACTATTATACTTATCTATGTAGAATCCTAGAGATCATTATTAATGTCATATGTTCAAGGCGCTCTCCTATATTGTTGCAAAGTTGTGTCAACAGAACCCCTCCGTTGTGGACTTACTGAGAAAAGAAACGCTATTCTCCGAGAAAAGTACCAATCACTTTATATGAGTTATACAGCTTCTTTCCTCCTCTATTAATGCTTCTAGAGACTGGTCAGTTTCTAGGTTCCATGTCCACGAAAAACTGCCTGGCTTGAGACCACTCAAATTGCAGCCTGCCGCCACAACTCTTGTAACAAACTCCATGGAATAAACTTCTTCAGATCTGCAATTTTGGAATTAGTGGAAAACTCCTGCCTCCTGGTTTTTTGGCAGTCGCTTTGGTCAAATTTGCGTAGAAAAATCGAGTATGCGCAAAATGAACGATCACTCCACCTTGAGCATTTTAACGTTTCGCACGGAACGCGTTAGACAAACTTGCATGTTGTTGGGGGTTAGCACCAGTACTTATTCTTCCACACATAAGGAGCAGCGTTAGGACATAACCGGAGCTATGGCGGCTAGAAACACCACACGCCAACCTGAAGCATGTGGGCATCCACCCAGACCAGGCGCACGATAGAGCAAAGTGACGTTAAAAGACCAAGAAAGCGGACCCCGCCACTGAACGAAACAAACGCTAAACAAGAAGAAATTGTGATAGCACAACATACGTACATATGTATCTTTTTGGGAGCAGTCCTTGTCTCGCAAAAGAAGTTAAGCACTGCCCCAAAAACCTCATTAAGGAGATTTGATTCGCAGGTATCGGAACAGATATCTGTGGAATACATCAGGAAGTGCTATATTCTACAGACGTAGCGGAATTACCTGATTGATGGAAGCAGAAAGAAGCTATGCGAAAGATTGTTGTACACGAAAGCATACCTAATTAGACCATAATCCGTGGTTCCGTATTTTTCAATCAGTGAGCTGCAGCAGTAGTTCATTGATGAGGTTCATTGTCAGACATAGATACAGAATTCCATGTGAACGACGGCAACGTCGTGGAACACAACAAGAAACAACTGCTTCTTTTATGATATTAACTGAGTGGCTCTCTGGTGTAGAACATTGATTAATACCAGTAAAGGTGTCTCAGTAAATTTAAGAGCATTTATGAAGTGTTGTCCTCAAAAGTAGTGGATTGGTACAAAAGTCTAGCACCAAGTTTTACACCCTTTTCAAATAATTATAACATTATTTCTCCATGAATAGAACCTGGTATGCCAATTTCTATAGTTGAGAAGTAGTAGAGGATTCCACCACATTCCACCACATGTCAAAAAATCTGATTCAAGACCAAGGAATTTCGAACAGAAAAATAGATGTTTGTGGAAGAATTTTGGGTTAACCCGGTATCTGCAGTCCATTCATTATTCATCCACGCATGTTGTAGGAACCACCTAGAAATGAACAGAAAGGAAAATTATAGAGAACAAACATAAGGACAAGGTGTTCCAGCCCACGTGGTGCTATTTAGTATCTTATTGTAGAACAGGAAGAATAAATATCAAGAATAATCAGTATCGTCAGGGCAGGCTTCCTCAAAGTAGTGTTCAGGTGTTCAACGGATGTACACGGGCTCACTCTGAAGATCCTAACAAAATGTTGCACGACTTGCTCGGAGGCTGCGGATGGGATGATTTCCAGTTGTAGAAACTCAGGAGAAATATTGTTTGTTTACCGTTCCTGTGAACTTGGAAAATAACTACGTACGTAGCTGATGTTCATTAACTGGAGATAGCCACAATTACGCCTCATGAGCAGCTAACTGTTTTAGACGCATGAGTGAAATATTATTAGGTTGGTGCAAAAATAATTCACGTTTTCAACCCCTGAATTCCTGAGCCCATATCTTGGTTCATTGTCAACATTTTTAACCAGGATTAGCAACATTCGAATCTGCAAACCTTTTGCAATAAAATAGCGGTTCAACGACCACCGCACTCTTCAAACAGGGCCTTCTAGGATCGATGAACGAGTGGAAGGTAATTTTGGTGTCACTGCAGTCCTCGAAGAGATTCTCCTGGACGAAGTCGTCCAGATGCTCCAGGAAGTGGTAATCAGTGAGCGAAGGGATTGCTCATTGTAATGTATCAGGCAGAGCTTCTTGGCCCAATTGTTCCAACTTTTGGAGCTTCTGGTGTGCGACATGTGGCTGGACAGTACTGCGTAGGAGTACAGAATCCATTTTATTAAAAGATGCTGGGTTCACACAGTGAGATTCCCGGCTCAATTCGTTGATATTCTAGCAGCGCTTTTTAGCTGTGAGGGATTCAGCGAGCTGTTACAAATGATTTCTGCATATTACCACCAAAAATTCGTCGTGATCTTAATCTAGTGTTGTTTTGGTTTCTGAGGGTGTTTCGGTTCGACTTCCTCTCCCAGTTGTTGAGCAAGGAACTTTATATTGTCGCAGAGGGTCTATTCCTTACCATGCATCATTAAGCGTTCTAGGATTTGGTCGAAATTCCTTCACTACAAGGACGCGGAGCAGACTTCTCAACGAAGGCTAATCTGGTTCTCGTTCAGATAGCGTCGCACCCAGTCGTCGAGCTTTTCGTCCTCCCATTCCTATCTAAGGAAGGGGCGGTCTGACGACAATTACCGATGAGGCTCTGCGAAACCAAACCTGTTGTTTTGAATGGGTTCTCTTTAATTATTGGCACCACTTGGTGGTCAGCAACCCCGGAAAACTTCACGCGACCTTCCTTACTTTCGAAGCAGAACTCATCACTTCGAAAAGACCGAGAATAGCCTCGCGGTAGGTATTCGCTGACACTACCTTGGCCAAAACCACTGTGGTATTCCGAGCAGCTCCTGCTGCGATGCCGCAAAGTTTTGGTTCAGAAGAAGAAGTGAAATCGGCAAAAATTCTGTTTTGGCATCTTTCATTCCGAAAATAAAAGTTACATACAGATGTGGATTTCGTTGAAAACGGACAAAGCCATTGGAAAGGCCATGAAAGTTGCTACAAGGAGATATACAACTTCTCATATTGTTTATGATGACAACAGGAAATCTAATGCACCGAAGGGGATGCATAGAAAAACGCACATTATTTTTGCACCAACCTAATAGATGTAATAATTATCATGCACGAAGGTCGTTGAGTATGGATCACTATTATTTTACCTGCTACTCCGAAGATGTAAGATATGTATTGAAATTTTGTCTTTTTAACCCCTTTTGTATAAACCATCGCCAATTTCATTCGTGGTGCTGCTAAGGGAAGATTTCGTAAAATATCCCCAGACATCGCCACGACCGCCGGCGGTAGCCGTGGCTGCGTGGAAGCAGTACAATAGCAGTAGTAGTATTGATACATCTACCATGCAAATTCTTGCTGAAAACCGTCGCCATTATTCAGCAGTTTTGTTTTTTTTTTTCAGTCTTCAGCTATGAATCTTTCTTTCCTGCAAAACTGGGACTGCACAGACGGCATCAATGAACACTTCCAGGAACTTTTGGTCCGCAATCGCCTAGCGGGTCCTACATCCGTTCAAGGAGGTCCCGGAGTTTTTCTAGATTCTGTGGGCAGTAACCTTCTTAACTTCGAATAGGAATTCGGACTTTCTTGAGGATCTTTGGCGAATTCTCGAGGTGAGTTTTACTCCACCAATGAGGGCGCCCTGCCAACAACTCATCCATCTTTTTCCAAGCCTGACCGCTACCAGTTGAGGCAATTTTGGAGTCAGAAATAATATCTATGTTAACAAGTGAATTGCCACAACTACCGACTTTTCAGTTTTTTTCTTCTCTCATGTTTTGAATACCCAATATGCTTGTTCGAGAACTTTTGCCTCCCCTTTGTGAAAGCTGGTCACTTCATTTATTCATTTATTCACTTATTTATTTATTCATTCATCGATATGCGCAAGGTGTTCCAGCCGAATAAGGCGTACTGTTGAGGACCGAACAAGAGCTAATAATCAGGAACAGAACAAGAAAAAAACCATTAACAGGAGAGAAGCTATGACTAACAGCAGGACTTTCAGTGAATAGATCAAATGTCATTTGCAACCAGAATCTCTGAACACTACCTTTCCTGCTAAATTAAGAGTTATGGTTGTTAAGCTGTACATAATGAGACCTTTGGTGTCAAAATGGCTAAAGGAGCAGTTTTCCGAAATGCTTTCCGCTGGGGTTGAAATGATCTGAATATTGCTGAGATGAAACAAAGTCGTGTGCGGAGTTCTATTCTGAGCACCAGAACAAGAATAAAGGTCAAGAGTTGGAGGTGGAGTGGGTAAGAAGCAGTTCAAGTCAAGGGCGGAGCCTTCCACGCACCCAAGCACCACTTCCCACGACATGTGCTCACAGAACAGAAGAGCTAAATAACGCGTAACTAATTGAGAAATTAGAGCCAGTCACTGAATTGCCCACGCCCTGCATCGTCGTTAGACACGGTAGCTAATGAGCTCGGCTAATCACTCATTTTCAGCGGATGAGTAGCCGATGGTGTAGGTTCGAAGCGAATGACTTTCTGCCGGTGAATGTTCTATAAACTCAGCTCAACACCAATGTTGTTGACAGGGCTTTTTGGTGTGCAGAATTAACCAACAATGGGTTCGTGGGAGGTTTCAATTTCGAAAAAATCTGCCTATGATTTCGTACCCTACATAATAGTGCGGAAGGAATGAGAAGACATAGTGCGAGAAACAATACCCGAGTCTCAACAACAACAACAAAAAACATTGCATCCTTATTGATATAATACAATGCGGGAAATTGACAAAAAGGTCCATCAGATCTTCATATGTTTTTAATAGATCTCAATAGATTATGTTGTTTCGTTTACGTACGTACTATTGTTGATAAATGAATAGATAAAAATATCCTTGGAGGCTTGGGCAAAACTGGGATGTCTTTCATAATCAGCTCTCTACAACTAGTTCGATCCTCTCTGAGATTATTATTGAGAAAAATCTTGTGTGCATTTTATCAAGAGAGCAAAAAACTGTTGAAATATTTATAGGACTAAGTAGTTCGTAAATGGAAAACATGAAAGATGCTAGTGCTCTCCGTCTGTGCATATTTATAATACATAAAAGAACAGGCTCGGCTGAGAAAAGCTACACCTTTCTTATAGCAGCATTCTGAAGGATATATAATATTATGTAACTAGATAACAACGATGCTGTTGATCTCCTTATTCAAAAAATTTGGGGATTCCCCAAACAAGAAGTAGGGGAATGAGGATGAGACGTTTTATTATTCGAAAGCCAGCAAAGATGCCTCAAAACCATGTGATATCGGGGTGCACTTTACTAACTAAATTCCACGAGGTATATTGCTATGCAATTCACGGGTAATGGATTCGTTGGTACGTGGTTGTAGGATGCCTACGCTCCACCACTTCGTCTGCACTTCTCAAGGGGTGAAAACGTACTATTTTATACTCCCCAGAGAGAAGACAAGCAGGAAGTCGGCATGGAGCGTAGCAAGTCGTGATTTCTGCATGTGACATAAAATTCCTGGAGTCATCACTGAATTTGCCCAGGGTAAACTTTTTGAAACTTAAGGGGTGTTAATGCACATAACCAGGGTAATGATGCATGCCGCCTCAGATTTAGTGGAACGGTCCGGAGAAAACGAAAGCGTGCAAACTATGTAGGTAACAGCATAGAATCTTAACTGATCAACGCTTGCTTTCAATGATTGGGAACGAAGAAATGAAGGACAGATTTTTCTCACACATTTTAGCCCTAAAATGAGCCACTGGAAAAGAGTTGGAGAAAGTGTTAAGGCTCTGAATTTGTAAGTTTCTATCTTGTTCCTTACATAAGCAGAGAGGGAATTGAAACCGAATCAGGAAAAACCAAGAAATTAATTTCATAGATTTTCCTTTGAGGAAGGATTGGATCTATGTGGAAAGAAAAGGAATATGAGAGAAGTACATTTGTACTCAACATCTTCCTCTGCCTGCTATTTTCTCACTCTCCGCATGTTTCATTTTTAACACATTCGCGACCTTACGCTTTTGGCGTGGTGTGTCACGTGGGACAGACGCGCTTTTGCACAAGTAGGACCCGTGCTCAACCGCTTGAGCACCTGGTCCCACGCGGTAGGAATTTTTCCTCTGCTGTATAGTACTTCGAAAATGCGCGAATTTGAGACGAACCAAAACGCAAATATGCACGAGCTTGAAGCTAATTCAAGAAGTACACCTGCATAAGAGGGAGTGAGTAAGTGAGTTAATCTACATATAAATTGTTCTTTTACTTGTGGCTTTCAACCACGCATTAAAGAAGTACGAGAGGATGTCTGCTCTGCCCATCGCGTGTATAGATTGCTTGAACATTTATTAGTATAAGACTGTATAGGAGTTCGCTCATTAAGATTGCTTCACAAAAATATAACTGTGAAAAGGGCGTGCTCACCCGGTTGAGCACGCGGTCCCACGCGTCGCACCATGCGTGCTCAACCGGTTGAGCACATTGTCGCGAATGTGTTAAAATCTTGGTAAAAACAATTTTCGCTACTTTTTTTTCCTTTCGATAATTTTCGCACTTTCTTGGAGTGGAAAATTTGTGGGCAAGTAGGAAATATGCATTTATGTCAACAGTGAAAACGATTTTTTCTCAAATTGATACAGCGAAGTGTGGCAGAACCGCAAGTTTTTCCAAGACCACTATATTCTGATTGTAATTATAGAGTTCGCATAGAAGCATTTCCAAACCAACAGAGAACTGGGGAGAGAACAAGAGGCATTTTATGCTTCAACAGATCTATTGTTTAATTAACTCAATTTTAGCGTAAGATACGGATTTTGCATTTTCATCAAGTGATGGCTCTGGCAACGCGCTGAATATGTGGCATTTTATGCTGCTTTTACACTATTTATATAGGAAATCGCTATCGCTTTACCAGACAGAATCGTGCTATTCGCTGCAAAGAGAAATATGGAGGGACGATTGACGGGAATATCTAGATAGATACTGCAATAGCAAAAACTGTTATCATGTTTAACAACAAAACTATAAAACGAGTTTAATACGGTTTGAAAAGTTTCCGAAATGACCACCAAGGTTGTTCCTTTTCAAAAATTTTCATGCTGTTGTGCTGGCCATTTCTTCACATGATTTGACTATAAATCTCGATTTGATATGATCAAGGCTCTGCTTCTGACAAGTGGATCAACTTGTGCAACTTCAACTGCGCTCAGTTGCAGTCAGGTGTGAAATATGGGCAGTTATTAATCCTTTCAGTTGATAGAGATAACAACAAGAAAAAAAGAAAAAAGTCTGAGTTTCAAAAACCAGCCGTAGCAGAACGCGAACGAACAATAAACCATTCGCGATATGCCGAGAAAATGTCATCATTTTGGAAAATTTGAATAAAATCGTTGACAAGGTTTGGAAGATGGGATACAAGTAAATGCTAAATGAGAGAGTTTAGGACATCTATTACGAATGATTAATTTCTATTTCACCTGACGAACTGATTTTGAAAAAAACATGTTCAAAACACTGTGCCGCGTTTGTTGAAGATTTGATCATTTATTGAAGATTTGATTATGTGCTTCAGACTAGTCACAATAAAGACGATGAAAAGAGTAGGTTAGATACGAGGAATGGGTCCTGAAGAGAAATGTAACGTCAGCCGAGGTGGGATGGTGACGTCATCTCTTTCTGGAAGTTTGAAGGGAAGGATGAAGAGCCTATCACTGCTGAATATTCGCCAATATTTATGGAAGTTCTGGACGTGAAAACTCGAACGACGCGCACGAGTTTGACCAAGAAATAAGAGTTGTCCCTCCATGTCGGATTGACCGCGAATGCATGAGTTACCACTTGGAAGGAAACTTGTGATAAAAGACCTAAAACTTCACCTCATCCAATGATTTTTCTGCATTAGTTTCCTCGAACTTCTTCTTGCCAGATCAGCCTAAGGTCTCTCTGTTCTAGAAGAGATTCTGATTCAGCGACTAGTTACTCATGGTCCAATCCGAATATTGTGACTGCTCCAAATAAATTCATTCTAGGTGAAGAATGAAAAAATGAAAACAGACCGGACCACGTGTGCTGGGCTTCAAAGAGATTGGGTTAAGAAATGAAATATTAATTGCATTCGATTTGTTTTGTTTTCATTGTCTTTCCGGAAACTTTTCAAACCGCCCACGTACTTGGGTACATACGGAGTATCACCAAAACAGTGACGAAAAAGAATGTGGTCATTCACTATCCACGTGCGAGCCATACATTCATGTAACGATGAACTCTTGGCCATATCCTATTTCATTGCTTAGACAGATGATGAATGGATAAGTTGGTTCAATGCCAAAAATTTCCGTTTTTTGCTCGTTTTAACTTATTGTGCTTCAAACACGATATGACACAGCTGTTGTCAGAGGCTATGTTGAAAGCATGATATCGAGATCAGGGACGAGCGAAAGAAAAATCCCGAATTTCCTAAGCTGTGAAAGTGAAAGTAAAGGATTGGTGCAAAACGTGAAACACGAAATTCCCACATACCGCTAGTACAATGATGGACACAGAAAGTGGGCGGAGGGGATTGGGTAGGAAAACCTGGAGTCTCCGTCATTCTGAGGACGCGATTGGAAGTAATGATAATAATTATACCATTAAATAACTATTGTGATAAAAATAAAATGTTACAGATAAGTTAATACAAGATTTTCATTTATTTTGTGAAGTAATTTCCACATCACCCCCCCCCCCCCCCCCCCCCCCC
>JARK01001445.1:148760-165002 GCA_000688135.1 Ancylostoma ceylanicum | reverse complement strand
CCCCCTGCGTCCGCCACTGCGCTCATATGTAATACTGTACACAAGAATCCCATAATCCTCTACCCCGGAAATTTTCAACCTTTCCAAGGCTCTTTCCTGATATTCCCGAAAATCACGTCGTAATCTATGTTGTTCACGTTTAAATAGCGAATGGTCACCATGAGAAGAAAACGGGGATTTTTTCCGTCCCTGAACGAGCGTTGTCAGTATGACTCAAAAGGATGCACTTCTCCATTCTGAAACAAGTTGCATGTAACTAAATGAACTTTTCGCATTTCTAACCAAGCGTGTTAACGTACGTGAGCACGAAGCGATGCAAGAAGCAGAGAAACTCTTAATGAAAGCTGACGTGTCACTGCTCGTCAGATAAATTTATAGCTGCACCTCACTTTTTGTGGGTGACAACCAAGACATAAAAAATTGACGAGAGGAGGACTTGTTACAAGAGGAAATGAGTTGCTGCTAGATTTTCTGGAGCAAGTCCTTAGAACACACTTCTGCAGTATGTCTGAGCTCTATCTGAAGAGTGCGACGCAATGTCTTTCCAGGAAGTGAAAAGATAATAATCGGAGGTGACGTGCGAGCCCATTAGACGATTGTACGGACTCGTCTACTCCACTCTGATTACCTTTGTTAAAGATATTCAGAGAGCTTCGTTCCTGCTAGGAATAGTAGGCGCGGAATCCGCACACGCACTGAAGCCTGAACTTTTATACTATTAGGAATTGAGTGGGTGTGGAGTGAGTCTGTCACGCCCCTATCCCGGTGATTTACACGGTATCAATGGAATAAGGCGGTTTATTGCAGCCTGACCAAGGAAATGGAGAAAGAGATTGCAGGCGTCTTGCGTAAGCAGAACTGCAGCAGCACACATCCCTACTTAGCAGATCCAGTGTAATCTTAGAACGACGACACCTACATATTCCAGAAGAATGCGTCATGGTGAACAAGCATAGTCCCACAGGGAGCTGAAAGAGGATCATCAAGAGCTTTCAAGTTGGATAAAGTCGCTCACCTGTGGGACTTACAAAGACATTCTTAGCCATGTACAGAAAAACCGAAAATGAGTATACGACGTGATAGCCGACAGGGTAAACTTACACTAGCAAGGAAAGGATGCTTGGTCGAATCGGCCGCTAGTGATGAAAAATAGCTATTGCTGTGGGTTTCCGCGCATGTTTGCAAGAATTTTGATCAGTTCCAAAAGCGAAGCTAACAATAAACCTAGAGTTACGCCACTTATTATTCCTGGAGATTTTAGAAAGCTTCTTCTACCTTTCTCGTAAATTCAGGATCTCCTGGAAAATAGATGGAGAAGTGGTGAGAGGAGAACGGTTTCCAAAACATGCTCGCTAGTGTCTTCGTCTCACATAGACTCTCCGTGGTCTGTGCAAGGGGACGGGGGTAGGGACCTTCGAATCTAAATATATAGGATAAAGTGGTCGGCGTTGATCAATCCCGTCACGAGGGATGCGCCACGGATTCGACTTCATCTGAGCATCGTAGAGGAATGCGTATGTGCCCTGTACAGTGACTTGCGGGGGGCATCCGATGAACCAAGTCAGTTCAGTGCTTCATCCTCCCAGACTCCTCTGGTACCAATTTACCGACCCCGGAGGGATGGATGGCTTGGTTGGCCACGGGCGCGGGATCGAACCATCGACCATGTGCGTGCGCAGCGAGCCTCTTAGTCTAAATATTATATAATAGTATTCATATCCACAACATGTTTACAACTGGAAAACAACCATTATTTTCCCAGTTTTCCCTCGGTCTGTGTTTAGCAAGCGATTTTGTTTGTCCAGAGACTTTAAACGCACCATTCATCTATTAAGCATTGGCAGATTCTCGTGTCCTAGGATTACCAGCTCATTTGGTCGTCGAAACCCAAGCTGTATGAGAAATCGTCTGAGGCAAACGCGGAATACAAAACAAGCATAAGTGCTGTTATTTCCACATAGTGGCCATGAAATTTTCGGGACAAGAAAGAATTCCCTATTCTTGGATAATTGAGACTCTACTCGATGATGTTTTAACTCTCGGCATTAATGCCTTCTTCAAACCTTAACATTCAGAAAACTTACAAAACAAACAGCTGCAGAGACAAGCAATCTAATCAACCAACAAAACACTAAGGACAGGACGTTGATGATGACTTTAGCTACCAACACAGCAGTGCGCCTGTACTGAGAGATCTCACTGAGAAAGAAACTTCCCCTTTTTTTTTGTTTGAAGCAAAAGAGTGAGGGGTCCCAGAAGTGCAGTGCTTACCATGTGATCGGCCGCAATATTTTCTTTAGTTCGTCCCTGTTATTTATCTCCGGCTCGCGTTTGCTGATTTCTGTAGCTTTCATGATTTCGCTCTACGAATTTTTAGTCAGATGACGATGGTACACTCGAACCGTGAGCACTGGCGGTTGCTGAATGGCGTGCCCAAGGTTCCGGTGGCGTAAAACCCTTTCCTTGTGTAGGGAGCTGATTGTAAAAGCGCTCCTGTGTGTTCATTCGATATGATTTGCCACACCCACCGCATATGATCATGTAAACAGTGCGTCGGAGCTCACATATTTTCTTTATAAAGCAATATTGGCAATTCATTTCATGACACTTGCCGTATATGCAAATGGAAGTGAAAAGGTGTTTTGAAGTCGGCGTTGGGCGGAACACAAGTCTGATCGGTAACCGGGAATCCTTCACTACTTGGTTCGCTTCTAGTGCCCTGTTATACGAATAGCGGATACTTTACTTTATCAGTATAAAAAGGGATGTTCCAACGATTGGGGCCCACTGATGGGTTGATGTTATTAATTGTTGTGGCGATATAAAAAACTGCTGAATGAATTTGTTTCACAAACTGAATTTCAGAACGAATAAATTTCGCAAGATCACTTGACAAGGTACATGTTCAAGCAACGGAGGAAAGAAGAAACAATCTGTTTCCTGTTACTACGGCTGTGCAGTTACCTATCAAGGAAAACTTTATTTGGTACTGAAGGAACAACTTTAAGCTCCTACATAAGCTTCTCTTTCAAAGAAAAAGGCCTGGTGATTTGTTCTAAGAGCAAAAACGCTCACAAAACAAATTAGCGTCCGCTCACTGAACGGATTGTTTCCAGTCGTAAGCGCGTGCTACTCCTGCTACTCATTCCGAACGCTAGCGCTATCTCGAGAGGTGACAAAAAGTGACGATTTGCTATTTCCTGTTTGCCGAAATAAAACATTTCCTTCTAACTGTCATTCTCGCACTTCTCCGTGGAATAGCTCACGTGATGTCGCTAAGGTCTACGTCACAAATCCATGCAACTACTCATTACTGCTTGCTTTTGGAGCGCACATGACAGATGCAATGAGATCAAGATGGTGGCCTGCTGAATGAATTTCATTTGAACCGTCATTTTCATAGGAAGAAAAACTCATTCAATGACGTAAACTGATGACGAAGGTTCACTACGCAGTTTACACACTTTTTTATCGAGTTCAGCTGTATGGAAGGAAATGAGGTGTTTGGGATCTCCGGTCTTGGTGTCCTTTGAAAACGAGATTTACTGCTCACATCCCTCTTCATGACTTCGAGAAGTAACCATGACTTCATTTGAGGATAATATGTCCAGAGCGGTAGACCTCATACAAGCCTCCAAGAACTATAGTTCACACGAATTTGCATCCAAATGTTACAACTACAATTACAATTATTTATACTCTATCGCACAGACAGATATTATGTGTTCTTTGTTTCTGAAGAGCCAGCACCAGAGATCAGATATGCCCATCTTCCAGCCACATCCTTGGTCCTTACTGTCTCCAAATCCGCCAGTCGAGCTTTGGTGACGGTTAAACGGATATTGTTCGTGCACATTGGCAGCCGATACTTTCTTCCTGGCATACGGTCCACCACGGCAGGTAACGTCGTGTTGGATCAAGCTTCATCCATCTCGATAGCTTCATTTATGGTGTGTCGGGGTTAGATAACAAATGATGAGTATCGACCCTCGTCGGTCGGATTCCGAGATAGAAGCAGTTCATATACCATGCAAATATCCAAGATAGAGCTTCTGGGTTCAACTGTTGCTATTCCAAGATCAGCAACCAATCAATCAAGCAATCATCGAATCGTGTGGTTGCGATGCAAAGGATTAATAATGACAAGGACTGAATAACCATTATGATCCATACTTTTTTTAAGGAACGTATAGTCTGTTAGCTTGTAAACGTGAATTTCGTATTGGTAGTAGAAAGACCCTCAGATAATTGGAACACGCTTATGTTTCCGGTTACACATAGATCATGAACTTCAATGATTAGTCATAACCCAACTGTCTGTTAGGAATTTGCAGTATATGACCATAGTGTTTAACATCAAAATCTATAAAAGTGAATCAAGTCAAAAATGGGTTGACTAGGTTTGTCCTCCACGTGCTGGAATGTGATTGCTTGAACACTATATTCAATTATCTGCTTCAAATAGAGTCTGGTTGGTGAGGGCGTTATTCTGACAAGCGAATGATTGGTTTGTGTCTTTAAATAGCTCAAGATACAATGAAATAATGTGGGTGAGCTAATGGGTGGAGTTAACTTCATTGCAGGCTAACGCTGTAACCGATTGAGGCATGTACATGGAGCGGCCAGAGTTCCTGGACAAGAACTTTTCTTCATAACTCATGTAAAGAAGAACCAACCAAAATAATTTTCATCATGGCAATGCGAATCAGAATGCGTGAGCAGATATAACGACTGTTGTCTAAATTGACCAATTCTGGAGCCCTTACAAGCCACCAAACAAAACACGAACATGTGGTCAAAGCCTAGCCATTTCTAACAGTGATCTTTTCATATCTTACGAAGGACGTAGTATCAACTCTTGTTTGCGACGATCCTGTTGAGGGTAGGAACAGGCAGATGTGCGTCGTTGAGCGATGTTGTGTTTTTATGTTCAAGAGACACCCGTTGCTTCTCAAGCATCGTAACGGTCTCGAGGAAGTTGAGTTGCTCTACATGGCGGAGAAAGATTTGAGGCTTTCCTTCCTTACTGATGAACACTGGGGGAAGCCCTATGCTTTTTGCCCAACTTATAAGCCACCAACCACCTATAAGGGCACAGTACGAAACGGAAGTTGAGCTCCTCCCTTCTCTTCTTTTTTTTTCCTTTTCTTTTTCACTTTATTCTCTTAATGCTGTAGATATTAGGTTTATATTATAGAATGATGGCGGATGGCGCATTTAGTATGCGAGCATTCAGCAGGTGCAGTGCCAACTGGATAATCATTCCTTGAGAGTTAAAAGGATAAAGTGGTCGGCGTTGATCAATCCCGTCACGAGGGATGCGCCACGCATTCGACTTCATCTGAATATCGTAGAGGCGCTGAATGCGTATGTGCCCTATACAATGACTTGCGGGGGGCACCCGATGAACCAAGTCAGTGCTTCATCCTCCCAGACTCCTCTGGTACCAATTTACCGACCCCGGGGGGATGGATGGCTTGGTTGGCTACGGGCGCGGGATCGAACCATCGACCGTGTGCGTACGCCTCGGGCCTCTTACCACTGCGCCACACGCGCCCTTGAGAGTTAGAGAATATGGATTAACAAAACAATTCACATAGTTCACGCCATGACACGCACCTTCAGATGAATGCACAAACACTTCTATTTAATCAACGCTACGTATTCTTGCAAAATCGGAGGAGTGAGGTTTTTGAGCACGCTCTCTCAAACACGTGCTTTAGTATCATGAGCCGATCCTATATTTTACGCTGATTCTGAAGCTTTAATTCTTTTTCGTAACACTCCACTTTTCTCAATGGTTCACGAGTCGTAGTGGAGTTGAGTGCAAAACCTGGTTCCAATCCACATAGGTCATGGGTTTAAACTCGAAAAAAAAGTTTGAGGATGAACTTTAGTTCTCGTTCCATGATCTCTGTTATTTGGGACCCAAATTAATAGCATTTCCGAATTATGTCTTCTCTCATACTAATGCTTCTTCCAGTGAAAATGCTAATCTTGGTGTTTGTAGTGATTCATTTGGAGCCTTCACTGAGCTACTTATTCATCACCCTCTGCGAAGGAAATGGCTGTTCTATAAGTTCTTCTCGTAGTTTCACTCCTAATTCACTTCTTGGGGATTTTCGTGGAACGTGGAACACCGATATCCTTGTGTGAGTACGGATTTCTAAGAATTACATCACAGCACAAAATGGATAATGCAGTGATGGTACTGCGAAAGGAAGACGATCAAGAAATACTACTGAACGAGAAGGCTTTGTGGAAAAATCGGTTTTCTTCTCGAATCTGGACGTGGTATAAAGTGAAACATTGGAATGAGATTATGAAACGTGAACGTAATACACAGAAAGGACTGCAATACTAAAGATGGAATTGATTGCGGAAAGCGTTGCCGTAATGAGGATAAAATAGCCACAAAAGTTGAAATAGTACTTATGGCGCACTCTGTACATGCTAATTCTCACGATTTACGACGCATCACGTGTATTGGAAGGAGCAGATTTCCTCCGGCTGAATCGCACCAGTGATGCAAGAAATCGGGGAAATCACCGAGTAAGTAGACTGTTTGGTACAGATAATTACGTTTATGCTGACATATTACAATAGCGACTACCGTGCCAATATGCTCAACACTCACATCACCCACAAAGATCAATGGTGAACGTTTATTCTCGTTCCATCTGTTACTTCTCCCACGAGCTTGCCTACCTAATACACGAACAAGAGTCCTCACAAGACTACATGCCCAACAAATGAACAACAGATCAACTAGGAAAACAATGTTAAGGGAGAGGAGATCAGTCCAGAATTACATATTCCTTCATTTTGCCGAGCTTCAATTACGGTAGAATGGGAAACTGAAGGAATTGTGGAGGCGATTGTGGCGGTGTCACCAGTAAAACTTGACGGGAGCCGGTAGTCGATCAGGAAACATTGTCATCGGTAACAAACGGTATGGTGTGTCGGGTCCATCAATGATCTCTGGAAAGGGCTATTTTTCGCAAGATAAATTACTGGCATGAAAAATAATTTCCATGTTTCTTCTTCTCTGAACCTGGGCATGATTTGTTGCAGATTGTTTTTACTTCTGAGCCTACCAGGTTTTTAGGTGGAAAATTTATTGTTGGTCTGACGTTTCGACTGAATCGTCTTCCTCAGAGGCCTAAACGTGGCTCGTAGTTCGTTGTTTGTGATCGAAGCCGCCAAACGTCTCCACCAACCCTGCCAGTCTTCGACGTTACCCCGAGCTTGCTATCTCAAAAGACCCCAAGATGAAGGATAAACCAACCCTTTATACACCGTTATTGCGGAAAGACCGCAGCTGACTGCCGTTGCGGACAAGTGAGCATCACTTGGACGTCCGCATCCTATATTATCTACAGTCTACAGCTCGCATAACGATATGTAAGGCAAGAAGTCACTTGTTATGGATAAGCACTCATTCCGGTTGTTCATGCTCGGGTGCGCAAGCAACGAGTGCGCACGAAATTCAAGGAATCGAGCGGGGAGCAAAGTTAGCGAGAACACCGCTGGCACTCGTGCAAGCGATTCTCTCCGCTGCTGTCTGGAAAGGTTGAACGCCCTTCCTATCATTTTCGGCATTGCATTCCCCTCCGATACTGGTCCTCTTGTGTATTATTTTGTTAGTTTGTTTATCTCGTTAATAGTTCTTACTTTGAACTCTTGTTTTGATTGGGGTTCAAATCTATCGTACTTTCTCCTTTGCTTCATACACGGGTTAGAGTGAATCTCCTGACACTCTTGCCTGATTTCAGAGAGAGAGAGTGGTAGTGTTTCCATGAGCAGCATCGAGCTCAAAAAAAAACGGAAGAAACAAGGTCACACCTAGTCAGAACAACACTGATCCTACCTTGCAGCATCCTCTTGTATCCGTGTGCATTTGTGGGTAATGGTCCACAAGCCACCATAACTGTGAAAATAATTGCGATGAGCAGATGGCTGAAATACAAGAATTAGAACAAGCGTTTCTAAACTCCCTATCCCTTTAATACCGAGCAGCAAACACAAGATATCCACAGTTTTTTTTTGCTTCAGCGATTAATAGGGAAGTGTCAGTCCAAATTGGGAAGGGTAGGCATTCTCATGGACCAGTTGACATCCCCAAACTGCGCGCTCACCAAAGAAAATGTTAGCGTTAGTGAAGCCATTGCTGAATAATTTTGTGTTATAGCAGGCATGACATTGATTCGACCGAAAAATAGCGGGAGGTTTCATGTTTGTGCTCGCAAAAGTATGTGTCCTCCACTTTGCTTCAGAACGCATTTCGGGTCTTTTGTTCTCCAGCAAAATGTTCCAAAGAAAGGGAGAAGTTGGTCTTCGCTCTGATTTTACCAGCAGAATGGATCATTATATGTAGGTAAGTTTGTGTGTCCCATATTTCTGATGAGATCTTCTTGCTGGGCTTTATTCTACTGAATTATTTGAACTGGATTATGGTACCTATTCCAAACTTCGTCAGGTGAGCCTTATCGGGCCCACGTGGTGTTCCAAAATCAACCGAGATTAGCAAATGTGACGTCAGGTCGCACTGCGAAGGACCTGGCTAGTTACTGTTTGACGCCCTTGCCAGACGATCGTGGACGTGGACGTCTCTGCAAGGGTATTAAGTATGGATGTTTCCAACTTTGGGATGTCAGAGCGCGATTTCTGAGTGCTCTCAGAGTTCGATAAGAACACTCTCGCTCATATTCACATTTTATTTATTTCCAACTTATAAACTTGTCGAGTGAGTATAACCTCAAGTATTACGTCGTTCACTAATGTATGACCATGTTTGCTAATTCCATGAGCTTTGACGCCCCGCTATGGATCTCTGCCCGCCTCTAACAACAACGAGTCGATCGGAGGGCTTATGTCTACTCCTAAAAGACATTTGGAAAATGTCGCTGTTTTTGGCGCACTCTTCCTGCATGTGCTTATCCGGGAAAGTTGAAAGCTGCAAATAACATATAAAAATAGGTAACATGAAACTCACAACAAGCGAATTTTCCGTATCATCGAAGGGCCCTGAAATGAAGGGTATTCTTTTCGGCGTATCACACTTACGGACATTTTCAGGTCAAACACATGCAAGTATCATCGGTTCGATTCAGAAGAATGAGGAATTAAAATAAGATGAGCATAGACAAGTAATGTTAAGAAGCAGAAAATCATTCTTTTGCGGCCAGCAGAAGCTCGGGTGGAATGCAATAATCCTTACCTTGCTCTGTAACTTCGCGTGTAAACAACACGAGAGTGGAGGGATAGTTTCAGTTAGTTTTTCCCTAGTAAAAGGGCCCACGACATAATAATGACATACAGAGAATTTCAGAGGTACAAGAAAGGAAATGATGGCGTAAATAGCTTGGAGGATGGACGCAGGCGATTGGCGATTCTTACACGTATCTCAGACGATGAAACACCATGAAATGAGGAGAGGAGCAAGTTTGAAAACGTGCAGTGTGTGCGTGCGCATTATTTGTAAGGAATCCGGTGCTAAGGTTACTACTACTAGGCGAACTTTCTTAGCGTGGGATGCTCACCTCTGCAGAGGTATTGTCCTTGCAAGGCGCAAGATGCAGTCAAGCCCCTACACTGCTCATTAGCATCTGCGATAAACAGTGAAAAAAGCGATGTTGTCACAGAGATGATGAAATGCAGCAGACTTGACCATATATATATATACAAATTAACCGTACTGTAACGACATTTTCTTCTTTGAAGTTCGTCAGCAGGTGATAGCAGGTGTTCTCTGCCTTCAATTAAGGCAAGCTAGAAATATAGGTGTACTATGACGGCATATGTGAGATTAGGCTGTTGTGAAAGCTAAATATGAAGCCACGTACTTTGAGTCTATGTTCGGAGTAGCTTTCAGGTAACACAAAAGTACATGTGCTCTCAAGAGAAGGAATGTTCCGTGGTCACTCGTTTTGTTAACGCGCCAGATGTTTTCATGCCGAGAGATACAGTACCTGTGCTTTTCGAAAAAAGTCGACGCGCGGAAATGCTTTGTTTTCGTTCCAATCCTATAGATTTGTTGAAGCCGCACGAAAAGTTGCCGATAAATGCAGTGCGTCCACACAAGAATGCCTCCTAGGCATTTGATCTGGCCAGTCGTTACAATGGGCTACGGTTCCAGCGGGGCCCAGTAGGCCAGATGAGTCCTAGAATGCCCAATGCTATGCCGAAGTGGAGAAAGGCCCAGATCTGACACCCGGCAGCCCGTTCATGCTCACCTTGAAGGAAGTGGGGGAGATGATGGATACGTGACTGAAATTCTAACTGCTACAGTCACTAATGGTCATGAAGCACCTAAGCGCCACGAAGCACCTAATGCATTGGCAGAAACTTTTCAAGAGCGTCGCTTAATGACCGAAAAAGAAAAACATGTATAAGTGGATATATAAGTGTAACTTATTCCAATTTCAAAATTGCTTCACGGAATGCAAACAAATAGACAACGGCTTAGAGAATAAACACAACGATAGGGGGGGGGGGGTGCCGCAATGTATGCGTGTGGGATAGTCAAATTACATGGCTTTTATGCAACCTCGAATCGACCAAGAGTTCAAGCTCCTACTTTTTTCTATCTGTAATGAAGTTGACAACTATGATGCAATTCTAATTAATATCTACCTTTTCTATAGGATGAAATTTTTCAAAAAAACGACTGAACGACAAAATGAGTGAAAACACAATGTAAATGCCGTCCCATCATCACTTGACGTAAGCGACACTTGGATGAAGTGTGGAACCATTGTCATTGTTCACACTTCAATAGCGTGGACTGCATGTTCAGAGGTTAACGGGAGGAAGTTGGATACTGAAAAGCTTCGAGGCACAGGAGATTCGAAAAGACATAAGCAGCAGTTAAGCAATGGCATCAATTGTCCCTATGAAGTGCATGCAAATGGAGAGTAAAGGTCTGTGGTGGTAGTAAACCTAGGAAAACATTACAAAGACATTGCTGACGCTCAGAGGGCTTGAATATTCAGCTTCCTCACAACATACCGGCAACTCCGCGATAGGTAATGTGAGCTGTATTGACCCGAATATGGTGCTCTAAGTGTGGTACTTAAATACTAGGACTAAACCGAGACTATACTTGCTGGCAAACTCACGGTTTGAAATCGAACTGTGAGCTTACCGTCATGCTGAGTTTCTTGCCACTATGAAGCGACGAGGACCCTGGGTGCAAAACAGTGCGGGGCGCGCGAGACCAAGACAGTGACCTTATCCTTTCGCAAAAAAGTCAGCCAGTGGACTTTCTGCTCATGGTTTGAGGTCATCGTTGTGGCCAGTCCAGGGCGATCTGGCTCCTTTTTGAGGAAAACACAATTCTCGGCACACCCAGCTCAGAGATGTTCCACCGTTTGGATCACCATGACCTTCCGTCAAAGATAATCGATTCCTATTTCCTGGTGGGTGGTTTTAGATACTAAGCCTCCACCTTCCCCAGTTTCTGAGGAAATGTATTTCTGAGATTAGATCGTCAAAGTTAGGCTACGCGGGACAAAATTCGCTAGCTGCTTGGGTTTTAAGGACTCCCCACTTTATGTTGAATAGGAGCACATAAACTCTGATAGCGGTGAAGTCTGTGGTGCAGGGATATGTCAGCACACTCTGAGGACACATAGTATTGGATGGTGGAAGGTTCAAAAACTCTAAAGGCTCGGAGGCTTTGCTAAAGCCTCATCATTCAAGCACCACAGTTGTCAGTGAGCTCTTGGCTTGTTCCCGGTTTCAACCCAGTGCTGAAAGTTAACTACGACCTTCGACTCTTTGTTTGTTCGTTGTATCAAAAGATTTACTGCCACCACTGGAAATGCATGCGCCTCACCTAAGCCAAGACTGCGATTGCTGCTCCCCTTCATTACATAGAAGCACACGCGTCAAACGCAGGCATCTGGTATAAATTGCCCTCAACCGAAGTGAACACCTGCCTGTTACCAATGGCTTCCTCCCAATTGTGTCACTATGGATTACTGCAATACCCAGACCCATAATCCACCAGGTTGCATGCATACACTCACTTGTGCGTGGTGTGTGTTTGATCGGTGAAGGCATTCGCAAAAAAAATGGTGGACTCAAAGGTTTCATGCCCTCTGTGATCCTCCTAAATTGGTTTAGAACGATGTTGCACCAGTCAAGAAGCGAAAGATAAGTCCGGTGGCTAAGACCGCTTAGTTGAAGTTTACACCACGTATGAGCCTCCAAAAAATGGTTTAAGTCGAAATGCCAGGCAGCAAACAGATAAGTGCGTACTTAGAGCCTAGCTAACTGGAACAAGAAAGCAGCAGCATATAAGGGATATATCAAACTAAATAAATGAAATGCTGCTAGATGAGCAGTATTGAGGAAGTATCGATACACCGAACTAGGAGGACTTCGTTCCTTTTGTGTTGTCTTGAAATTTTGACCTTTTTGTGTCTGCTTTCGCTCTATTTCCGTTTCTTGTGACTGAGATGACATAAATTTGCTTAACATGAGGGAAATTGGAAATTCCAAAAATCTCCTGAAATGAGAGAGGGGACGATATTCTTTTTTTCTGCAACGCTCCACTTTGAAACGAACTCCAAGCGTCAGCAAAAAGTGAACTACGTAGAAAGGGCAAAAATTCAAATCCGTAGAAAAAACCTGAAATGAGAGGGAGGAAGATCTTGAAAGCATCCCAAAAAAATCGGATGACCGTAGAGAGTGTGTTTGCGTGTTTTCTGCAAGGAATACACGCTGGAAAAGCTACTTCGAACGCTGAACCGTTCTATTTCACACCACAGCACAAGTCGAGATGTCTGCGATTACCCAGTACAAGCGTCGAAAACTATGGAAGGTTATACGTGGTGAGGAAAGAGTGGTCGAGCTCTGCGCTTAGCAAATTCGTTCAACTCACTAATAGCTGCACCGCCCTTTCCAGTGAAAGCGCTCCACATCTCCCCCTCATGTAACAAAATTAGCTACTCATTAAGGTGACAGAAAAACTGATTGGTTCGAAGTTTATAAAAAAAGAATATTTATGGGGCTCGAATCAGTTGCCGCCGCTCCTAGCAAACCAGTTGCGTCTGAAATGAATTATGATGTAGACAGCTTTCTACCCAAAACCACATATGTATAGCCTTTTCTTCTGAAGCTGTCGTCTGGATCAGAATGAATGCGAGAATGTTGAATTCTCGGCAGGGCTAGAGATGAAAGTTGTGAACTTTGGTCAAAATTTCCTGACCTTAGGAATGAAAGACAACAGTTCTTGACATTGAGTCTATACATCTATGGAGAAAGAGCAGAAAAAAAGCAGTTGAAGGAAGCACCCACGAAAAAATTCAACACCAAGATTTCAAAGCGATCTTATCATTTTGGCAATGAGGAACATATGGGAAGTGGTAAATTGTTTCAAGACTCATGGTGAAGTGGTTCTTGGATAATACCAATCTAGTGCTTTATAGCAAGGTGGCCGAGTTGTGCGGATGGAGTAGTTCAAGAAAGTCGATAATAATGCTTTTGTTGTCGACAAATTTCTCGGCGCAAATGGACATCTGACTAATTTTGCAGCTCCTCTTAAGAAAAAAAAATCACATGCGAAAAAGAATGAGAATGTCCACTGTAGAAACATGCCTCATGAAGAGAAACAAAATTTATGGTTGAGTGCAAAGTGTCAAAAAAAAACTAAAATTCATACCATTGTTGGAAATTTTACAATTCTGACTGGAACAAGGGATAGAATGGTCGAATAACAATTGGGAGGGCTTAGAAAGAGGAAAACAGGTCATCACAGAAGGGAGCTATTTGAAATAAGCATGAAGAAAATGCTAACTTTGGAAAACTGACTAATCGCGGCAGAAAACGACTCATGCGCACTCCGCTACAACTCGCATGGGAACACGCGGATACCTTGTTCAACTTGTTATATCTTGGGAATGCAGATGCACTTGGCTGTGCAACCTGCGTAGAATTGCTGCGACTATGGTTCAGATCCCAAAACATTCAAAATTCTGCACATGCCAATTATCGTAGGTGCTGCCTTTAAGATGGAACACAAAAGCTAGGCGCACGTCGTCCACTGCAAGCACATACCCTTATTTGTTGTGACGAAATATGACGTGAAGTCTTTGCACAAGAAGGAATCCCATAGTCTCCACAAACAAAAACACCCACAGCAGAATGACGCCTTCAAGTGTCAGTTAGCTAAGTCTTTGTTCGTCTTCTTTCATTTGAAGACAAAAGAGCATCGACCGAGCATTGTTGAACGAAGTCAAAATGTTAGTATGTGCACAGCGTTGAGACTCCAATGTTACAGCGGTTTTATTTGGCAAGCTTTCGGCGTTATAACGCCATTTTCAAGCCTAGAAAAAATACAATACATGATACTGAGGAGATGACATGGAGACTGTACTCAGNCCCCTCCCTCCCCTCCCCCTCCCCCGGTTGACGCCTACTGGAACTGACCACCTTCACTTTTCGATCCCGATTTCCACTGATAACCATCACTTTGGAAGAGCTATTTGCAAGACTATTCCACCTATGAACGGATTTTTATACCTGCGCCGCATCCGCTCGCGACCGCATCCTTCGCATTACATCTGACTGTTTGCTGGTTACCACCGGCCCTCAGCCGAGCGGAAAAGTCCCAAAGAACTCGTCCAGCTTCAACCTGAGGAGGCTAGACTGAAGCTTTTACGCCCGGCAGTCGTCACACTATCATCCGCAACATGTTTAACTGACATGGAAAAGTGGAAAAGTGAGTTAGAAGTGGAGTAATGGTGGGTGAATTGTGGTCCCACCGTGGGTTCATCAGGCATGGTGGGCCCATCGTGAGAGTGGTAACAATGGTGGGCTAACGGTGGGTAAGTGGGAGCGGGCACATAACGGTGGCCAAACCGTGATAAAAACGTTCAGAGAAAGCGTTAGGGATGTGGCATACTCGACAGCGACATCGTCGCTGTGAATAAAATGAATGAAAATGATGATAACAAAGTGTTACAAGTTCTCATGTCTTATCACACTATTTGCGTTGGATAGCGTGTTGGTGTAGGATCAGTTGCACGAAAACTTTCTGCGGTGAACGGTTGCAGCGACAGCGTCGCTATGAAGCATGCCATATCCCTTATGCATACTACTGGGTCGTCGCGAATGTTTCCCGCCGTTTTCAGTATCCTCTTTCGAATTAATTTCCCTTCTCCAATTCAACCAATTAAACTCCCAAATACTGTACCATCCACCACAAGGCAGGTGCGATGTTGTCCTCTTTCGCGTGTAAGTGAACATTTGGTGTCCCTGACTGCGCGGCTGCTACCAAGACGTTTGGAAAGGCTCAGTTTGACTTGAGAAAAGCTCATGAAAGCTTAGAAGGACCGAGAATGAAAGACGCCTCCGATGGTTGTTATTATAGTCTCCTTCAAAGTAGAATATTGTGAGTGGGTACATGGAAGTGAGTGTTGAGAGGATTCCAAGGGAGAGGGAAAATTCCAAGATTTATGTGAGAAAGATGAAATTGTTCGGAACCTGTTCATTTTGTCGTGATTAATCTCGTTAGAGGCGCTATGGATGACATATGAAACTATTGCAGAGTGAAAATGTATAAGTTACTATGGAGCACAGAGTGCTTTTGACAAGTCGATCACACTTTAACTTGTTAGTCGCATTGACTGAAAACAATAGAAGCGACGCAAAAATGAATGTTGTCAATTTGCTGATTTTTTCGCTTTACTCTCTGATTTCTACCATAATTTGAGTTGCTACTACATCGGCTGGTCTCGATAACTAGCATAGAAGTCAAGATGTCTTTTTAGGTAGCAACAGCGACCACTTTTTTGGCTGTCCCATCCCTCTCCTTTTTTTCACAATGCTTTTTGACTTGGCGAGAACTGAGCCATCTCGCATATTGTGCATAGCACAGGTCAATTCGCCGGTGCTCACACATCCTGTCATGACAAGACATCGTCCGACACGGATGGCGAGGACCAGTTTCGAGTCCTCAGACATTCGCGGGATAAGAGCCGACGCGGAGCGCAATTCAAGCGGCATGACACCTGCGCTTCAATCCCCGAAGTGGGCGGAGTCCTCGCCCGAGCATCTGCACTGAGTGCCCTAGCTGCTGCACTTCGCGCCCGTGCTGCTGCTTCTGCCAGTCCCATTTGCCTGCGTTTGTCGCGCTTTCAACCTGCGTCAATGGGCTGAAGTCCCCTTCTGGCCTGCTCTGCACCTGCCCTGTCCGCAGTTTCCCGTTTGATTACGGTGTTTCTCATATTTTCG
>JARK01001445.1:132929-148439 GCA_000688135.1 Ancylostoma ceylanicum | reverse complement strand
AAAAAAAAAACAAAATAAGGAAAAAAACTAAACTGGTAGGACACAAACGAAGCGTACGAGTGAAAACATATGAAACCAAAACGATTCAGAACAAAATCACCGCTAATGACATACTACAGTAGTAAAGTACTAATGAACGGTACCAAAGTATTGTCAACTAATAAAAAAAGCCACTGTCTTCGAGCTAGGAAGAATACAGGACAGCCGGGTTCCCTCAATGCGCGCGCATATGGTGGATTTTAATAATGTCAGTCAGGGAAAGTGTGGCTTCTCGTTACATGCATGGATACTCAACTATCGTCACGTTTGGAACCGACTATACAAATGGTGACGCAATCCGGTCAATTCAATTGATCAATTGCGGCGTCTCTGCGCCGTTCAGTGTACCTTAAGGGGGCGAAAGTAGGGCTCCGCCCACGCCCTGCCTCACAACGCCGCTGACCAATCAGCGGGACGCATTCACTCAAGCGCACTAAACGCAAGTATAGCTGCACTGCGCGCCCCTCAATAGCTTCAGTGCAGCCCGAACACACGTATTGCTGCAAGCGCAGCAATTCGTCAGTTTAGGCTGGGGTTGAAAGCGTAGCCTGATTCGGCTGCCGCTCCAATCCCGCGAATGTCTGAGTAGGAGGAGAGCGCCTCATCCAGCGGCCGCTTAGAAGCAAATGGGACAGTGGTCTCTTACGAGATCAGCTTTAATGCTTCTAGTTGCTCTTCTTTGTTGTTAATCTCTGGTGATCTTCTTTTTATCTCCACCGCTTCCATCATCTTCCTTTCCAATGGATTCATTAGGAAGCGATGAAGAATCGTGACCTCTAATTCTGGTGGGCGCTCCTGAGCATGAACAAGGGTGCGGTGTCTAGAGAAACTGTTCTTGGGGTATGAACTCGGGTTGTGAAGTGCTCTGTGGTGTTCATCAAGGCGTTTGTGTAGCGGCCGCAGAGTTTCACCAACATACCACTCAAGAAATGAAAAAAAATTGTGATACCACCTCAATTTGATTATGTTTGAGCTTAGGAAGCGCATGTGACGCACTTGAGGAAATATTCAAGCCCTCTGAGCGCCAGCAATGTCTTTGTAATCCACGGTCTTTGTTACTAATTAAATGGACTCCTTGACCTAACCATGAAGGCGATGTTCAATGCACTACACGTGGAATTTCTGCACGACTGCGTAGCTGAGCTTTGTGCCCCCTAATTTTAGGCTGTTGTGAATGACATTGTAGTCGAACAAATTGAAGTATAACTCCCTCTATTCTACAGTGCCCAGAGGGAAATACAAACCTCAATAAGCGGAGAAGCAGCTCGAGGCAAACTTTGATGATACGATCTCATCTGCATTTCTCTTAGAGAACTATTCAGAACGGAAAAGGTGCACAAATCTTTAAGAAAAGAGTGGTGAACGTGGAAGTCCATGGAACCATATAGAGCAGCACTTCTGAGTCATTATGCGGGAAGAGCAGGCAGTGCTGGTGCCAGCTGTTCGAGAAATCGATGAAATTGTTGCGATTAACTACAATAGGTTCCAATTCCCTCATCACTTTCGCTGCCACTTTGAGAAGCGGACTAACAGGACCAAACTTTCTACGGAAAAATAATTGCAGAAGATTCGCAGAAAAACACTGTAATCCGCGAAGCGCGGCAAAGCTCCGCTTCGTGAGGATGAGAGTGATTTTACGAGAGCCGTCAAGCGGCGCTTTGGCTCGGGATTATTTTTCAGAGTCCGACAAACCCAGATGTAACGTGGCACTCGAGTCCGAGGCCGAAGGCTCTGGTTCGGTCTACTCTAATAAAGCGCAGGACCTCCCATGTCACATGTGTAGGCGAGCGCGGTAAATGTGCGTTGGTCTAACCGCGCTGCACAGCAGTACATTCGCCGAAATGAAGGGAAAATGTTGGGTTTCTGAAGGCAACGAAGTGGACATGGGGCGGAAGACGGCAGCAAAGTGGACAAAAGGCTGAAGAAGGTTCGCAATACAGCACATGACACCGCAGTGGATCAGGTGATGAACAGGAACCATTGATGTTCTTCTACAACAGTCTTCAAAGGGGCGTTGTTAAAACCACGCCGCACTGCAGCATTTCCGCCAAGATCAGAAGAATTCTTGGGTTTTTGAAGGCAGCGACGAGGAGAGCAGGGGGGGGGGGAGTGGTCTGGTTTCTCGAAACCATTCATGGCACACCCAAAGAATCAGGTGTTTTGAACACAAATCTTCGTTTGTGTGCGCCAATAGCCCAAAAACAGCGACTTACTCCCTCGCGGCATACGAACTTTTGGGGCGATTGCTGCAATTTCCACTCCTTAAAAGGAATCTTCACAAATCTCCTAAATGACAACTCATGAAATATTAGGTTGAGGAATTATAAATGTCTGTTTGAGGAGCAAATAAAATTTTTTATTAGGACAAATATTCAATAGCCCAATATAAGAGATACTGTTTTCCTTAATCAGTGACTCTTCTCCTTCCTCCACACAAGAAACCAAATCTCTAGTTAAAGAGTTCGGTTTGCTATGGGTCAAAATGTTGACCCATCCAAATTCTGGTTCTATCAAACTTCTTGAAGTTTTTCTCCTCCAAGGAACGATTGGTCCACGGATGCAAGCAAAATTTTGATAGTGTCAAACCTTGCCTATGAGGCGGTATTTGAACGAGACCAAAATCCAAGATGGATGCAGTCGAAAAAACTGATTGGCACCATGGATTTCGGTTCAGTTACCCAAGTTTGAGGGTATTTTCAAGGAATAGGTTTTTGCGCGGATGTGGCCGGAGGGCAAAGCAAACTTCCTCTTACGGCATTACATGAAGTTTGGTGCAGTTCTACCTGTGATATCCTTTCTCTATGTTTGTACAACTGGCTGGCGAAATTTCCACTTTTTAGATCTGTCAGCTTCTGAACTTATTCAAAATTCGGGAGTTTAGGGAATCCAAGCCGTTCCTAAATCGTTAGATGCGGAATGGATTGCTCTTTAAAATGAACACACACTCACCTTCAAAGGTTTTAATGCGGTCGAGAAAAATGATCACGAAGACAGCAGATATTTATAATTCCTCAACCTAATACAGTGCGTTTCATAATTATAGGACACCCCCCGAATTTACCACTCACGGCTTTTCCTGTGACCATGCAATTTTCTCTCTTGTACCATTGTGATCAGCACCTAAAATAACCTTAGTATCCAATTGTTGAGCTCACGGCAGCAACTCTGGTTTTTTGAAACTTTATTTTTCTCTTTTCGCACACTTCGCAGTCGCGGCACACCTTCGGATTCTAGCAAGTTTATTTGCCGTACAATCGAATTCACGGAATTTCGATAATTTACGGAGCATCTATGGATCACACTGATTTCATGCAGCCCGCTACTCCTGCTCCTCAGAGGGAATCTGAGGACATGTGCGTCGATAGACATCGAAGATGCAAGACTGCCTATCTCAATCTCTCAGCCGCTCATTGCTGACGGAGGCGCATTCAAAATTGGTTGGCAAGGATCCACGGTAGTCCTATTTTAGAAATGCAGTTAGCACTAGTCACAGACTGCTCCGTTGGCTTTGCTAGGTGCCAATCCAAGTAGGCAACACTCGCCTGACATCGGGGTTTTCCCATATTTCTTTACTAAAACCTGCGAATGGGTGGTTCAAAATGACGAATATTACTCAGAGGAGTTTCTTGAAGTCCGACGCTGTCAGACCAGGCATCGTCCTCTGCTTGCTCAAGTTTCTGCTCTGCGCGAAATAGACAGTCACTGATGACATGTAGGGAACAAAATGTCACACTTGATAAAGTGATCAAATCCTGCTTCAAGTACTGTGATTGGTCATGAATGAGGTGGTTATATACTAGACTTGGTAGTTTCGGTAAATGGGAGAGTCGTTGGCGTGATAACGGAAGACAGCTAAGACCTTCAGGAAAAGATTTTTTCGAGGTTGCTGTTGCGTTTTTGGGTTCACTTCCCGGCGGAAGCAGACCTGGCCAGTAAGAGACTGGAACACGATCCGACAGCGTCAGACATCAGAAAATGCAAGTGAGCAACTTTTGTCATTTTGAGCCACAGATTCCTTGGTTTTAGTAAGAAAATGTGGGAAAACCTTGATGTCGGGCGAGTGTTGTCTACATGGATCGGCACCTAGCAAAGCCAACGGAGCAGTCTGTGACTAGTGCTAACTGCATTTCTAAAATAGGACTACCGTGGATCCTTGCCAACCAATTTTGAATGCGCCTCCGTCAGCAATGAGCGGCTGAGAGATTGAGATAGGCAGTCTTGCATCTTTGATGTCTATCGACGCACATGTCCTCAGATTCCCTCTGAGGAGCAGGAGTAGCGGGCTGCATGAAATCAGTGTGATCCATAGATGCTCCATAAATTATCGAAATTCCGTGAATTCGATTGTGCGACAAATAAACTTGCCAGAATCTGAAGGTGTGCCGCGACTGCGAAGTGTGCGAAAATGGAAAAATAAAGTTTTAAAAAACCAGAGTTACTGCTGTGAGCTCAAAAATTGGATATCAAGGTTATTTTGGGTGCTGATCACAATAGTACTAGAAAGAAAATTCCATGGTCAGAGGAAAAGCCGGGAGTGGGAAATTCAGGGGGTGTCCTATAATTATGAAACGCACTGTATATTCGTGACACTCCGTTTACAATATTGGCAGGTGAGAAGGTTTGAAAAGAAGAAATTTTGAAACGGATTCGCAGGAAATCACTGTCATCTGCGAAGCTGCGCTTCGTGGAGACGACAGTGGATTTCGGATGCACCAAAAGTAACGTCACTCACGGGTCCAAGTCGAAGCAAGATATACATAAAAATAGGATAACCAGGATTTGTTTCACGACGATAACAAGATATGTAGACCCTTACTTTTCCTAGGTAATCACGCTATTCTATCCTGCGGGATAGACAGGTACTCCAAGAATTCATTGTTGAGAAGGTGGTCATTAACGACGCAAGGCCAGACATGTCATTGTATGATTCCAATTTCAGATGCACCACTGGTCTCAAACAAGTCCCATTCGGCATCCCACGCATGTCTATTTTGGTTTCCATCTAATGCATAGTAAACATTCAGAATTCCACACAAGGGCTTGAGACGGTAAGACGGATGGAATGAATGTCTTTTAGCGCGCCATTGTTGTCGCTGCCGTCGAAGCAGAAAAGATGACCGCCTCCCAGTAGACCTACGTCAATGCGAAGGACATCGAATTGCGTTCTGCAATGGGGTTATCCAAATATTCATTTAAAATTTATCCTGGATGGAACTGATTGATTAAGGAGACAAATCATGGTAGGATGTATTTGAGTAGGCCGTACAACCGATCATGAAAGAGTAACAGACGCACAATTAAACTGGAAATGAACAACAACGAAGATCGTAGAGATACGCAGCTATCTGTCTGTTAGGGTCGCAAATTGGAAACGCGTGTTCACTTTTTTCTTTGATGAAAGCGTAAATGAACGCCGATGCTCAAGCGTTTAACATCATCTGAAAGTGCAATTCATTCTGCGTTCACGCATGGACAAAGTGTTTAGTCATATTCATATTTTGTTTTTCCAATAAATTCATAAGGGCACCAACCGAATTCATAGAATTGTGTAAAAGTCACCATCAGTCAGATCTTCCAATATTGTGCCAAAATTCACAACTTTTAAGAAGCAATATTAGTGCCTAGTGAGAGAAGAGTATGCTCTGAAAACAACTTCACGAAACCACAGCGGCTCTGCAAATGTGGACGGCGTAAGAGGATCCCAAATCCAGATATTCTGTGCTGATGGTAATGTCATGTATTATATTTGGTCAAATACGAGGGAAACAGTCTGGCCGGAAGTACTGAATCCTGGCAAGCCAGTGCAGTGACTTCTGCGCATAGTATTTAGACTGCCTGCATACGACAGTGAGCTGAACATTTTCCAGAATGAGCAGCAGGGAGTCGCTGTATCCCAAATTTAGCAATGATGTTACGTTAGCAAATTTCTCATACGTGATTGATTACGTTTGGTTTCGGTAGAGTTTGCTTTTAGGAAAAGATTGCCGTTGGGTTTAAGGGAAAGTTTGCTTTTGGCGGGTCCATGAAGACAGTGAACTTTGACTGCGCTCAGTTTTCGTAGGGATGAATGCGAAATTCTACCAATCATTGAGTTTTTCCAAATGATGGGAAGAACCAGTTAAAACCACTTTACGTATTGACTCTGAAGACTCATCACCTTAAATCATGCTCCCTCAATTAAATTGTTTGAAAAAAAAATCGACCACTGCTGTATGCCATCAAACGATGAGTCGCAGTCACTCAATTACCACTTCACAAATTCAAGATAAAATCCTTGAGAGGAGTTTACCAGACGGCGGGTGAAGTTACACAGAATTGAGTGAACTTTGAACATTTTCTGTGAACAGCCAGTTCTTATTTCATGAAAAAGCTTATGTCCAAAAAAGGTTCTCTAAAACTGAGTGCCACATGTGCTCAATTTCAGAAATGCGTTCCAAAGCGGAATCCTGCAAAAAAGATTCAAATCGTTCGTTTGCAATGGAAATGGTGGGGCGAAAAGGGGGCAAATTGAAATGGCCGAAATTTCAAACAGAAATAGGGCTTCTAATCAGCGCTACACCCTACTTACTTGAATATGGTCGAAACTGTAGTTCGGTTCCTACAAATTGGTTTCGAAAGATGAAAGGAAAGATCACTGTGGTGTAAAAGTGCTGCCATTTATTCATTTCGTACACCAATCAAATTTCGATTCCCGGCAAGGAAGTTGCTAGCTAATAATACATCATTAGTGTTTATATGCATTTAGTAATACATCATTAGTGATTATGTGTATTTAAATTCGATTCTAGCTGTTATGGCAAGAACACACGAAAACTTAGCAGAAGATATGATGAGAAGAGACGGCAGCTCGCGTCATAAAAGGATGAAATTAATGGGCGAACCCACTGGACAGGAGGAAGCTGTCTTGAATTCATCGAGTTTTGAAACGAGCCGATCACCCAGAAAGAGCGGGAGTAAGCGAGAATTCAGACAATGTTTACGCATAGATACACTGTGTGTGTCTGGGAAACAGTACGAAGCATGCTTTTTGGAGAGCAAGGTAAGTTTTCCAAGCTATATACAAAGAGCACTTGCTTTGATGTGTTGCACGTGAACAGACTCAATTCTCATCAGCGATCTACATATAATTAGGTTCACCCCGCAAATGTCCAGTGTAAGCGGGAATGAACTCGTTACGACTCAACATTTTGTTCCTCCATTACTGTTTCGTTTCTCAGCTCTATTATTTAATTCTTCTTTATTAAATAATTTGACGCATTAGTTGACCAATCATCCATATGAATCATCTGTTCCGTGTTTCCTTTTCAAATAAAAAGAACAGGACTATGCGATCTCCTGTATGCATCTCGGAAAACTTCAAAAATTCAAAAAGAAAATCTGAAAGTAAAGCCCACCACAAAAGTAAGGGAGTAGGTAGATCAACATACTGATCTTATCTCCTTTCTCATTTCAGTTGAGCTAACAACTGTAAATTCAAAGACTCAAATTCCTAGATCTGTGCATGTTGCTCTGATGAAGCCAGTTACAGTTGCGCGAACGAACTAACGAGATCGTTAGGTACAAAATGTAATGCAGGCTCATGTTTCGACAGAATCAGCGTATCTTTGAGCCTTAAATGGTTTTGAATGTATCGGCAGCGACCTATCCTACAATAACTGTGAGTACTGAATAAAGGTACATGATACGCATAAAGTATGTGTGCATGGTTTTTTGAGCCCCAATCAGTGATGCATGAGAACATTTATAGGCCATATTATGGGAATGTTTACTGGAGCAATATCTACGGCAAACAACAGCAAGTATGCCAAATGACTTCTTTCCTAGGCCCGTATCCAATATACTTTATCCAATCGAATAAACACGTTCTAGCAGATATGCTACAGTGGTTACAAAACAACAAATTCATCACGGTTCATTGAAATAATTCAGCATCAACTACATCAACAACTCCACACATGATATGCATGTAATGTCACGATTTTGATTTTCAATGGAATTCTAGTAACACTCAAACAACCCGTGTCATACCCGCAACGAATAAAATCATATCAATTTGTGGAATAGGGAACTAAGTTGCATGAATTACGCAATAGATCTCTGAGGAAGTAATTCTAAGGTTCTGAAGTCTGCTAAACTATAAAAAGTGCTCGTTTAAAAACTTTCTCTCCGCGTGCTAAATATGAGGAAAGATGTTAAGAATGAAAAATAGTCAGTGGTGTGATCTCAGACAGCGCTCCTGTACCAGACCTTAAAACGTCTTTGTGGAGCTCGATGAAGGGTGCTACCGTCAGAAGTACTGCAGCCTCTCAATCATAGCCTTGTAGGGGATGCCAGAGAATGAAAGCCGTTTAGCTGAGGTGGAGAACGACTCTGGTAGGTCTGGCATGTCCTTCGATGTGAGGCGTGGAAACGCGGCATTCTGGAACAAATCCGTCAAATTCGAATATTCAACAGCAAAAAAAGCACTAGTGGAGTTATGTTATGTGGTGGTTGGGAAGATTGCACGATGTACATGGGAACCAAAAACATTATGTGAAAAGAGGCGATTCCGAGGCAACACCGTGTAAGGTGATGGCTAATAAATGAAGTAGGTACTAAATATGACGTCTCAATACCTTGCGTTTTTAGAGTAGGAGGTTAGGAATTTGAGCGATTTGTACTTAACAGCCACCCGGTACATCACGAATAATTCAATCATTTCACTCGTGACGACCTTGTTTTTTAATCCGCTCTGCTCTTTCCTAGAGCGGTTTGTTAATGCTGTTACATTTAGACATGAGTGCAGCGCACAATTCAATCATATCCATGTTACACTTTCCATGTCTTCTACGCATTTTCTTGCATTTTTTCTTGCACTTTCTCCTAACACTGTTGACAAAGGTAACTGTGAGATTTCTGCTCTTTTTGGAAGCCACCAGCAGCTTTCATGGGTTGCCTTCGCAAAGATGAGTAAAAACTCACAGAGTTCATCAGCTTCAGCGGACTGATCGATGGATTGTCGTAGTATGATGAAGGAGACGACGACAGTTTGCGAATAACGATGAACGGTGCAACTGAAAGAAGCTGTTTCTGGTTGGGGAGGCGACAACTCTGGCAAAAGCTGACACTTCCGTTTCCGTCAATTTCTTACCCATGGTCGGTAGTATGACAGCTATCAACAGAATCGTTGACATTTTCCGTATGCCAATCATTATCATTGTGAAAATCAACACCTTATCTGAAATGAAAAAAGATTCAGATACATATGTCGATGTTTCTGTGATAAATATGCGCTAGGAATGCAGCCCAGACAGTGTATTGCATCGGATAAAAACCCTAGCAGCATTTCTCCACAATTATTGCCATCCTCTCCTCAATTTTCTTCTTCAGCAATTGCTGATATAAGGAACAACACTTGTGCATTACTTGAGAGAAGGATGGCAGCTAGTGGCAGGTGATGCTTCTAGGGTTTCTACTCGACGTATTGCACCGTTAGGGATGTGTTCGTGCTGTACAGCTATCAGAGTCAATGTAGAAGATTAGGATGAATTGACTACAATGGCACAAAGATTCACGGCTTTCTAGAAACGGAGTAAGCAAAAGGATACATTAGCGGAAATGATGCCATTTGAAACAGGAAGCATTGTTCTTATTCTCGCTGAGGACGAAATGATGACGTGAGAAAAATGAGATTTCCGCGCGGGACTAAGAGGATAGAATGTTTCCCTAGAATTCAGTCCTGGTAATTGGTTAAACGCATTTGTCACTTCCGTGTAGTTCAATCAGATACACTAATGCAGTATTCATAAGTATTGGATGACTAGCGCCCCTACGGGACGCTAGAAAGTGTGGGTGGGGCAGCCACTTGAGGTATGTGCAAAGTATTCACACTTTCGGATTCCTCAGAAAATTACGAAACAAGTAAAAATCATTAACTGTGCTCAAACACAATATCCCATCTATGAAATGCGCATATTCTGCCATCCTGGCAGCCCAGCTAACGTCGGACTTTCAATCTTGATGGTAGCCCTGATTGAAAATTCTTACATACATGTCCTGTGAATTTACTCTTCGGTGTAATGTTATTTAATTCCGTTTTTCATTAGAGCATTTTCTTACCCGTAGCTAGACGTTTCCCACTGTTGAGGTGAAGCGCACCCGTACTCCTTTAACAAATCCGTGGCCTATCCGCTTTAACAAATCCGTAGCCTATCCGTTTCTACATAGGCTATTGAGCTCCGGACCACCCTCCTTACCCACCAAGGGTTTCCCATAATGCTGCGCGCTTACTCACCTTTCTCCTTCGGTGGGCCCATATAATTTGGTGGGCCCATATCATCTACCTCGTGTGGATAACGTGGGCCGTGCGTAGGTCGTCTGTCATCTTTGGGACCGCCGGGCATATTGGGGGCCACACAGCACCGCCTCGATCGGGCATCTGTGAGCCGCACAGCGATGCCGCGATTAGACACGAGTGTACCTCCCCCAGCACCGGAGAGTTATAATCCTGCTCCGTACATTATGCAGCCTAAAATCTCGTAAACACTGCCCCAGCTTAGGCCGCGAAACTACCAGCACAGGAGGCTGCTCCTGCCCCGAAATTCTGAAAGCACTGCCTAAGTCTCTCGCTTTTATCATTGGCGACTATATCCATCGTCATCGTGACCAATGAAACCAGCGAAATGTGGGTCCCAACGCGACTTCCACTACATCTATGCATTTATGATGAAACATCGGCAGACTGTCTCGTCAGTATCGCCTCATCCGCCTACACTCTCTATGGGCTGAGCCCACGGTGAAGGAATGCGATCATGTGCCGCCCCCCCCCCCACGTCTGCGCTCTAGAAAAATTTGTTGCACTACCAGGATTTATATAAGAGGACAAGGATTTATATAAGAGGATACCAGGATTTATATAGGAGGAATCGATTGGAGTGACTTCTTTGGTTTATTTTTTTTTGAAATTTTTGAAATTTTTGTGACCCACACCCCTGGTCGGCACTATGCTGAGGCTGCCATCTACGAAATTTTTCCTGTCTTTGGTAGCCTGCTACTATCACCTTTTGCCAGAGTGCCGCTTATGAAATAGCAGACCATCTTAAGACTGGTTTGAGACCGAAGACTTTTTTCAGTAATTCACATTGAGATTTGCTCCTGGCAAACAAGTTATGGAGTGCCAAAGACCAATAAAGATGTGAGAAGCAAAGCGTTGACTGCAAAAACCTAACACATAACAGGTTTCACCAGGGCTTGGATGCATCACTGATATTGCCCAGGGCGGAGGTAAACGTTTTGATGATCATGTTGAGGATGGGTAAATTTTGGGCTGATAACACGTTTACCTCGGGTGATTTCAGTGATCCATACGGTCTCAGGAAATGGGAAAGCTTGTGGGCGCTATGGAAGGTCTTGAGCGACTGGAATGGAAAGGGGGGTGGGAGTGTGTTGCTTAGATAGAACACATAATTAGGAATGACTCTAAGCTTTCCACATATTTTCCATGAACAACTGCAACGCCCACATATTCCATTAACCTTTTCCCTGTACCGTTCTCCCACTATTTCTCTAAAGTTCCATTTTTCTACTAGCGATAAAAATTGTGACCTTTTAGAGCGAATAACGGTAACAAAATAAGATTACAGAATAAAGAAATGGTACTAGAGCATGTAGGGGGAACTATTACTTTTTTTGGAGAACAGTTATAAGGTCACAGTCATTCACAGAACACTGGTGAAAATTGGTAGTGGGAAGCACGAAACCATTTCCTTTGTCCATTTTCTCACATGAACACCACGCAAACCACTTGAAATAATAAGAAACCGCAAAGTAAAGGCAAAAATGCTACGATTTAGAGAGTGAAAAGAGCTGTCCAAGTGGTTCGCTTCATTCGTTCCAGACTTCCGTTTAAAAACAAGTCCGATTTCTAAACATAGGATGGCTCAATATTTTCCTAAGCGACGTCTCCAGATACTGGGTGAATCCCCAGGGGTGTTTAGTAAATTACGATTATGAATCAACTATGTGTGAAGGTTTTAAAGTCGAACAAGCAGCCACGGATCCGTGTCACTTGCCGGTTGAAGAGAGGAAAGTCTATCTGGGTTATTACCAGTGACAAAGAAGGAGAAGTTAGAGGTGGATTGCATTGAATGGAGAACCAAAAAGATCATCCGTGCCTAAGTTTCAAATTTGCAGATTATTAGATTTTGCTGCTGTGTTTACTTGCTTTGTTATGACCAACATGCATATTCCATTATTTGTTGTGAATTGAATATGCGACTGTGGAAAAAAAACGAAAAGTGGGGCAAATAAACGGGGGGACATGGGCAACTTAGACGCACCTTCTTGTGAATACGGAAGTTAATTTTTGGTGCAAAACTCCAAAACTGCACAAATATAAATAAGAATTCCAGGAAAAGGAACAATTTTTGCAGCTCCTGCAAAATAGCAAGGAGGGTTGAACTACTGGGGAAGAAATAACATTGTACGAATCCACGATGGCATTTTAAGGTGGACAGAGTTCTTCGTATTAGGTAGGCAGGTGAGTCATGACCAAAATGTCTGAAAGAAAATCTGTTCAATTCGAAAGAATGATTCTGTCGAGAAATACCCTCACGTCACCTTTACCAGTAAATTTTGAACATTGGAAAGGCTAGGAAAAATCCTGTGTTGCCTCTGACATCCTGATAATTAGAGGTGAGTCAGTTTCTGAGCAAGATATTGCTTCAGCTCTAGCAACTTCGTACTAGAATAAAGAACTTTCCGAGTATAAGACGTGGTAAGGGAAGTGCTGCTGTAGTGAGTAAACAATAGCTCAAAGCATGGATAGCATGCACTCATCATTGAGATTGCCAAGGGTAACCTATTCGACGCCTTGTCAATGATATGGGGTTTTGGTGGTGTCAACCATGGGTAATCTCAATGATACATGCGGTCCCTGAGAGAGGGTTCTGACATGTCGGAGCACCTCCTCCCACGAGTTCACAGAAAACGAAAGCTAAATAATGCGTGACTAACTGGGAAGTAAGAGCAGTCAGAGGATTGGTTTTGCCTTGCATCGTTACGGGAGCTAATGAGCTCAGCTAATCACTCATTTTCGACTAGTAGCGGATAGTGTTGGAGCGGATCGGATGACATTCTGGCGATCAACGTTCTATATATAAGCTCTCTCTGGCAACAGCTATTTGATTCTGAGAAATGAAGCTTATTGTTAGAATTTAGAACAACATCATGCTGACCTCGCAAAAATTTGGGATTTATGGCAACATTAGTCTCCGTAGATTATTTTTCTTCACTTGGGCGAAACTGAGAAACATCCACGCTTCCTCAATCAAGACCGTGCGAAAAATTGGTAAAGTGTCATATTCGTTAGATTAAGCAGTTCGCACATGCATACATGTATGAAAAGCTTGGAAAATACTGTTTTTTCTTCATTTCTTCAACCACATGAAAAACACCTTCAGTCAGAAGAGATTGGAATTATATTACTGTAGCTCTTCCACGATAAACAGAACAGAGATAAAAGATCTTTCCTGACTATCCTAACATGTGTTGCTCAATGAGTATTGAAGTATAGCACCAGAAAAACAAAAATAATCGAGTCCTCCATGCTGCTGGAAACGCAATAACTACTGGGTTTTCAGTGAAATTCGATTCACGTAATTCTCCTCACGTTCTGTGGGGTGGAACCTACAATGGAATGAACTTGTGGAAAGCTTAGCCAAGCGTGCTAAAGTAAGCAACGAAGTGATTCGAGAAAAAAAAAAGAATATCTTTAATGAAAGTTGACATCTCCTTGCTCGCTGGATGTCGCTACACTTCTCGTTCTCGTGAGCAAGAACTCGAGCCTCACAAAGGGACAACACTCTATCCGGAAAACAGGGATATGAGAGGAATTGGTAAACTTGGTAAAGAAGTCACTTAAAGCTTGCCACAAAACCACATCTGACGTTCTTATTGGGCAAGGAACTACGCGTGACAGGATGTAACGGACGAGTACACTAGAGGGTTGTATGGTCTCGTGTACTTCGCTCTGATTACCTTGGCTAGAGATAGTCTGGAAGCTTCGTACATGCTATGAATAGTAGGTGCGGAACTCTCACGCCTACTAGCGACTGACCTTTATGTCAGGAGAGATTGCGTAGGCGTGTAATGAGTGCGTCAAAATACCATTCATTTTTTGGGGCATCCATCAAAGAGGGATCTACGTAGTTGCAGCGTGCAGAGAAAAATGAAAAAAGAGATTGCTGGGCATTGGATTAGCAAATCTACACCTCTGTTACACATACATTTGGTCCAGCTTAGGAGCTGCCAATAAGATCAGCGCAAATAATTTAGAAGCAGTGCAGGAAAATAATGGCGAATCGCGAAAAAATATGTATGAAAGGCACGATTCGTAGGCAACACAAAGCTTTAAAATTGACCAGTGCTTGAGGAACTTATGCATGCACTTCTAGCCATGCTTCGGAGAATATTTATGGAGATATCTAAAATACCCTCGGATTTTAGAATTACATATCATGTAGCAGCTGTTCACAAGAGTACAAAATCGGGTTGTACTATAAAAAATGGCGTTAGAGACAACCCCGCACGTGTAATTGAGAAAGTGCGGGTTTCTTAATTATTTTTAAGGACAGATCTCTCTCCCTCTACCTCTACCTCTACCTCTACCTCTACCTCTACCTTTGTCTCCCCTCTGTACAGCAACGGAATCATGAGCTGAACAGATTGAGAAAGTGGGTACGTTAGTACGATTCAGAATATTTCAGTTAGTCAGGGTTGAAAACCGTGCACTTGTCTGAACGATGACATCTCAACAATGTATGAAGACAAACAGCTCATATACGATTGGGTTGGCGGAAATTTGTGGAAAAACTGGAAACACACGCTGAAATTCGCTGTTCAAGACATTAACAGCGTATCTCAAACGCAGGGGACCACCTCGGTTCGTATGCTGGGGTAGCAACATATCCTGGACCTTCTCCTCATCACAATCCCAGTAAGTTACATCAACAGGCACAGAAGCGACGGAAACTCCGTCCTCGAAGGGATCGAAGTGGCTAAAATTTGGAGCCGGGAGGCGGGTCGCTCCAAGCTGTGCTGGCTGCCCGCCACGGCTGCAACGTTGGCAAACGATTCTTTGCGTATCCGATCGATAAGACCAACGTCTTCACATGTCAATTCGGGTCAGCAAACTGTTACAAGACCCGTCCTGGAAAACGGGTTTAAAGACCATTTCGAGACAATTTGTGTATACTGCTGGAATCAGCGTGCCGAGTAGATGCTGAATCTGCACTCCCCTCAACCACGAAAATGAGGTGGGCCTCTGACTTTAACCGCTTCAAAAGCCCGAAATGGATACTATTCACCACTAACAACAACCGTTAAGGGTAAAGAGAGAAGAAGCTGGTATGTGAGGTCAGGGGTTAGTGAGGTTAGCTCAGTCATAGGTGTTCCAAACTCGAAATATGAAAGAGAGGATAGCAGGGGGGGGGG
>JARK01001445.1:117402-132811 GCA_000688135.1 Ancylostoma ceylanicum | reverse complement strand
AGAGAGGATAGCAGGGGGGGGGGGGTAGGACGGACATACAATGTACATACAGTGTACATACATGGAGACAAAATTGCTAGACAAAATACTGCAAGATCCCGCATGGGATCACTCTCTCATTTCAAAGTTTTCCCATTTGGCGAGAATCCCCTTCAAGGCTATTCACTGCTATTATCAAGCTGATCAGACAGCAGAAATCCAGGAATAAATGTCACTCAGAAGAATGATTCGTAAAAACACGTGTCCTGGAGTTAACAGCTTTTTTCGGCCTCTGAAACTTAAGCTGTCTGAGAAATCGTCTGGGATTCACGATGAAATCAAAACAAGCCTAAGTGCTATTTCCATGCTGTGAACGCCCAAATTCTGGGATAAAGGCTCGTGATTGAATGCGCATTTCCGTCAAAGCTTTTAATTATCGCGTTGATTAAATACGACAGATGATAACGTTGACTAGTATCATAATAATTGAATTAATAAATGATAAGTACGCTTTTGAACTACTTCACTTTTTCAATAGAAATTCGGTATGGATAGCACTCACAAGATCAGTTGACCATGTATGTTCGCGTCGAGCAGGATTGTTTTTATCCGTAAGCGCGTGCTATTCATTCAATGCCCTTACTATTTCGAGAAGTGCCAATATGTAGGTGGCGATTTTCAATTTCCTGTTCCCCAGAATAGAATAACGCCTTCTAATTGTGTCCATTTCGCGGTCCCCACGGGCTAGCTGACGTGATGCCCGTTCCGGGCTACGTTGCAAATCCGTGCTGCAACTGATTGCTTTTGGTGGCGCGATAATGCAGAAGCAATGGGATCAAGACGGCATCCCAACGAGATTCGCCTGTTGAATGAAACTCGATTAAATCGTCTGTTTTCGAACAAAGAAAAACGCATCTGAAAAATGTAACGTCAGGTGATGACGTGCATTATTTACGCAATTAATTGGTTAACTCCATTTACTTATTTATCCATAGAAAGGCAATGTGTGCGGGAACAGCAAATTCAGTCATTGAGTCGTTCACAAATATGTGGTCCCTCAGGAGTATCCGGATTTCTCAGCTCTTCGATGGTGGACATTCACTTTACCCTCCAAGCGGAAGGTAATGCCAAAGAAACTAAGTAATAGTCAACCATTTTCCGGTGATGAAAAGGATTTCACATCTTTTTTGGGCTTTATCAATAGATAGTGCACGAGCAAAACTAACCATCTACAAACATCTCTTCATCACCCCTAACAAGGGAAGTGTATGTATTGGGTTGGGCAATAAGTTCGTGCGGTTTTTCAGGTCCCTGGCTTGATTTCCGTGGAAAGCTACATTGTTTGGGACCCAATTTGTGACTCTCAATTGCAACTTCCCAGTGGAACTCTAGAAATTGCCCGAGAAAATAGCCAAAATAAGTAGTTATCGAGTGCTTCAGGCTTGTAGAGGTTGTATGAGTTTACTTTTCATTCTAGAATGTACGATACCGTTTAGTGGAATTCGCCCGGAAGCGGTGCGCCCTCACTGTGAAAGGTCACCTCGTATTGAGCTCCTCAAAGTTTTTTCGCGAACTGAATCAGTTGAACTTAGTTTTCGCTAGAATTCTTAGTGGTTCGTCTTCACATCTGGAGCAAAACCTGGCGCGTGAACGTCTCGCTGTTCTTCTAAACTCCACTTTTGGAAGAGGAACAACCTCTGGGCTAAAATTACCCTCTTTGATGCAGGCATCCATTTTTACGCCGCCTTTTCAACAGTAGTGGCCTCTGTTTACATGTCGTTGATATCTGTTGCCTTTTGAGTTGCATTTGATCCACGATAGAAGTCAAACAGTAGGAGTGATCGGAGGTTGTCGTTCTAGTCGAAATAGTGCTTCACATTCCAACCGACAGAAAATGAGGTGTGGCAAGAATTGAGGAAATCGGCTTCCATTTTTACAAAGAGTGAATCAAGTGCTACAAAATGGTTACTGATACGCAATCAAACAAAGTTTGGTTCCCAGTAAAAAAATTAAGGTGAAAAAACCGCACGAACTTATTGCCCAACCCAATACTTGCTGTTAGATCAAGATAACACCTATGAGGTTAGAGAACGTGTCCAAAATGATATTTACTTATGCAATTGGAATTTGTTAAATTGTGAGAAGAAACTCAGAAAAGGAATGCAAAATTAATACACGGTGAAGGATCTGATCCTGCGCGCATGCTTACGCCGAGCGATAGACTTACCTTTGTGTCATAACCAAGTGGTACTATGAAGTACGTGGCTCCTGCATACGTACACCCCTTGCATATACTCATTCTCAAAACGGGAGTAATTTCCGGCAAGCCTCAGAGAAGGTGAAGGCAGATTTGAAACCAGCGTCGCGAGCTGCATGAGCGATTGTACACCAAGCCACAATTCCATAGTATCCATAGTATTCCACCCTCGCTCCAAGTGGGATTCTGAGCTTCTGTGGACCATTCAGCATTTTTATAATATAGTTCATAACATCGTGTTAGACAGGCTCTCTACCCAAATAGATTTTGTCATGGATTAGCAGCCTTTCTTCATGCACTTCCCTTGTCAGTAAGAGAGAGGAAGAATGGAAGGAACCAAACGGGAATAAAAAATTATAGGGAAGCACTTATAGGTAAGCACACCTGGCAGATTCAGGGGAGGGAGCGGTTGCTCTTTCTTCCTCCTCTTCTTCTTCCTAGCGTTTGTACCACGTCGTCGCAGGCTCCGCTGTACTGCATCTCTTCTGCACTTCGGCCATCGGACTTCACACAATCTAGCCAGCAAGTCTTGGGCCTTCCGCGTGGTCTTATGCCCTGAACTTCCGAGGTGAGTGCAGTTTTGGCTACGGACCCACGTCCCCTTCGCAGCAAGTGTCCAAACCAACGCAATCGGGCTTCTCTCATCTTGTCTATCATCGGTGCGACTCCGAAAGTGGAGCGAACCACTTCATTCGAGACGTTGTCTTTTAACGTCACACCCATTGAACACCTTAGCATCTGCATCTCCATCGCGTGTAAGACTTGCTTTGTGACCTTCGTGACTGCCCAGCACTTCGTTCCATAAAGGGCAACTGGCCTTACCACTGTCCGATAGTCTTTGGACGTGAGTCATATTGGCATTTTCTTGTCACACAGTATGCTCGTAGTCATTCTGCATTCTCTCTCTCCAATCCGATTACCAGATTTTTGCATTTGGATAAGTTGAAAATGGGCAAGATTTTTGTAATAGCTTACTTTCCATCCCATTGTACCTACTAACACGTTAAATGTTTACTCTTGATTAATTGAAATTGAGGTTATTTTGTTATCACCTTTACTTTTAAAACTTCTCGCTCCAGTCGCCCATGCGCGGGACAGATCCAAATATTTTTTTCGCGCGTTACTCCCTCCCGCACACTTTCCGCGTCCGTAGGTTGTAAGCATCGCCTACAACTTGTTCTTTAGGTCTCAGTAGGTGAAATTCAGTGTTGAAACTTTAGGAGTACTCCTCTGTTAAAATGCAAGGAAAAGTAGTACGAGATGGATTTGTGCACATTTATGACTAAGGATGCGCAAATCTTCCAAGGGTTCACCTGAACCCTATTATTCAAAATCTGAAATTCCACATTTTTACTCAATTCACATGTATGTATGACCCCATTGATTTCTCCCTTTCCTAGATCTTTCGCAGAGTTCAGTCCCTCTTTCATGTACAATTCTCCAAAAATTCAGCAGGTGGAATTGCATGTCGAAGACTTGGGCTAGCTTCTCAGATAAGACATAATGATTGGCTCAGGGCATTACCAATTGGATTTGTGTACGTCTAATACGACATTATTCTCACCCGTTTTTCTGCGAGGGAAAATTATACAATGTAAAAATAATTTAAAATCAAAATCACACTGCTGTAAATAGAACCACGAACAAATTTGTAACGTTTTTTCCGCTGCTTACGTGTGAAGGAAATGAGTTTGCTCGAAAAAAAAATTTATTAAATTATCCACCCTGAATAAAATTTGATTGTCAGGGGTATTATTTCTATGGGAGAGTGGTATGTGTTTACCTTTTTGTAGCATGAGAGACAATGTAATGGCGTAGGTGAGCTTATATATTGAGTTACGTATGTAACTCCATTGCAGGCTAGTCCGAGTATAATCGTCACGTGGCTTTGGCGATTAATGGTTGCCACGAAAATAGCAGTACACTTGTTTTTAAAGTAATTTCTGACTTGGCGGTGCGTAATACCTATTTATACACTTGGTTGATTTTTCTGGGAAGGCACTCCCGACGTAGTTAAACGATTGCACGTCTCCTTCACCCCGAGGAGCATGCCAGTCTTTCACATATGTGTGCTCAAAAGCTTGGAATCAGAGAGGTGAATTGGTAACTTTCACATCGGACGGCAACTTGAAGGTGAGGTCCGGCCAAAATTTCTTCTCTTGGCCAAAGTTCCCGCTGACTTCGTCGCCCAGTGCGACGCCGTTAAAGGAAACACGTGGAAAAACCCTAAAAACGTCCCGCAACGAACGGTTCCCATCGACCAATTTCGGTGTTCCACGTTAGCAGTGGCCGTGTTTTGAAATAACGTTATACGGCGCGTTCCACACGTTGCCCGCAGTGGCGTCGTAGGGAAAAGTTTATTTTCAAAAAACTGCACACAGTCCGTTTGAGGATAGCTCCAGGAAATATTCGTTAAAGGCAGGGGACCACCTCGTTTCGCACGTTCTAGTTAGCAACATATTCTGGACCTTCTCGCCATGTTAATCCCAGTAACCTCCATGAGTAGGCACGAAAGCCCTGCGTAGCGTTATGTAAGCTGGCTGCGCAGAAAAACGCTAGTTCAGCTACATTTCCACAAAATTGACTCAATGGGACATTTGAAAAGGCGTTTAAGTATATTGTGAAATCTCGTTGGTGGAGTAAGGAGATGTGCTAGTGACCAAAACCCCTCACTTCGAGCAATCTTGTGTTTAGATAAATTCTTAACGGTTTGGTTTGTCATTGACATCTCAAATTTCTTGAATTCCTGAGGCATCTTTATCACTTATGGTGACATGACGGTATCTTCTCCGAGCAAGAATAAATTCCGAAATTGCTTTTCGATAACGTGCACTATCGGCTGCACTGAAATCAGCTGAAATATTTGGAGTTTTCGAAGAAGCAATAGAGCCTACATTAGAACCGAAACTCCGGAATGAAGCTAAAGTACCGTCAGAAGCAGTGTTGTGTTCTAAACTGGGCTGACAGAGGAAGAGATATACTACAAATCCATCCAAAGAGTCACGTTGATGTCAAATAGGCTTGCTAGATGCAAAGCAGTGACCGGCAAATAGATATTAGGTTGTGCACAAATGAAGTGTGTTTTTTTTTGCAGATAGATTTTTTAACCTATCGTTTTTCGTGTGTTGTTCATTCAATGATTCGGGTGTTACATATCATTTAAAAGTATATTTACTTTAACAATCGATTTTTGCCTTCCATCTGTTTCGAAATACATCGCTGAATTGGTTTAGGCTGGGTTTGTGAGATGCTCTGCAAGGTGCACATTCGTACAATTTTGCCTTATAAGTTTAAACTTAGGCGGAAAGAGGTGGAGGTTCATGAAAATATTGGAGGAGCAGGGCGACCAGATTTCATTACACTCCGCACCACTTAACTCTGGTTCCGTTGACCCCCTGAATTCTCCAGTGGAGTCGAACTCGCGAAAAACTGTGCGTTAGTTAGCGGAAGATCTCCAAATGGCATCTTTAGCCGTCACCACGAACTTTGAAAAGTTAGAAGGGTAAAGAAAATGGATGGGGATGTCACCTGAATGTTTTTTGAACGCTGAACATATGCTTCGACGTTACCAGATACTATCGTGGCTGCCTTTGTGGAACAAGAACGAGCATTTCCTTGATCGAATTGACATGCGACTAGAAGTGGATCCTATACAACAACCACAAGCATTCTCCGCAGTGGTTGAGCGAATATGAGTCGCAGAAAAGTTTTCTGGAGAATAAATTGCAGGAAAAAAGACTCTGGTCACTGTTCAATGAAATCCCGCGAGAATTTAGCATTATGAGTTTTTTTTAACCGGATGAAACCATAAATGCGGATAGCTATCAATCACCAATCTCGTCGAAGTAAAAGATGTCTCGATTCAGGTTTTTTTTTTGTTTGAACCGTCCGAACTTGACGCATTGCTTGAACCGTCCAAACTTCGACGCATTGCTTGAACATTCGTGCCAAAGGTTCATTCTCGATAATTAGAGTGTGAACGTTCCCCTGCTCAAAGAAACTATGCTCCCTTCTGTGCAATGCTAAGCCTTATTTGACTATCACACATGTTTCTCATCGGGTTGATTAGCCCTGGGGATCGACGTGTTTATGCCATTTTTTTGCGTAGCAAGTCAGAGGCGAGCGCTATATATTGTTCATAACCATGTTTAAGTACATGTGTGCAAAACAGTCACCAAAACTTTGCAAAAAAAAAACTGTTGATGAAATTCGTGCTTTTTCATGATCACTTCTGAACAGTTTCGTCCTCTTCAATTCGTTGGGAGGAGGAGCCAACAAGCATCCACCCGAGTTTCAGCCTGGAGTTCGTATTTGGATGAAAGCGTAACGTAGGCGACCACCCATGAATGACCTTGCCAATTGTAATCTTGGGTCGTGATTATCTCAAAGTTCCAATACTATATTGTACTACAGTATTAGTAGCTCACTTTGCCTTCAGAAAATCGAAAATAAATTTAAAAAATCTACCTCATCACGAAACTGAAACTTTGAAATTACGCACTTAATGATCATTCACTTTTGAAGTAGCTCCGTACTGCTACCTATTTGAGATGCTCCCAGTAACGTCTCATTCGTAATTCCGTCCCACGGGCTTTTCATACTCTCCACACTTACTGTTATGACTGTTTCTGATCATTTGTTCCGTAACATTTCTGTTGCAACCTCTATACGCAGTTGCGAACTATATTCTCACACAAGGTTTCGTTTAATTTCTTTTTATTTTAAAAAGTATTGCCTTTTACGCATTGCAAGGTTTGTTTGCTACGGTGGAAAAATCAGACAAGCTAGGTGGTTAACAAGTAAACTGGTTCACAACGATGACTATGTTCCTTCCAAAAATTACGATAACAACCAATATGTTAATGTGCTCAACACCATCATCCACGATTGTCAACAACAGTCGTTTATTTTTTGTTCATCCAATGCTTACCTTACAAGACTACATAATCACAACATGAACGAGAAATGAGTGAGATTCACAGGAAGAATAATCGTGAACTAAGTAGCAGAGAGGCTTCAATCCAGAAGCGCATACTTTTTTTGTAGTTTTAATTTTGTTACAACGAGAAAGTGAAGGAAAGGTGGAGGCGAAAAAGCGGTGTTACCAGTAGAATTTCACGGGAGCCGGTAGCCGGTCAGGAAACATAGCCATCGGGAAGACACGATATGGTGTGTCAGCTCCGTCGATAATCTCTGAAAAAGGTACAACTTGAAAGCAGCACCCACAGAAATTTTCGTCTCTAATATGTCGGTAATATTTCGGTCGTTTTAGAAGCTAATCGGGTCTCCTAACAATTCTACGAAGGAAGCGTCTCGGGAAACTCAACCGTTTTTGAAATACAAAAAGTTTAACGTGGATCAAAAGGATTTGCGTGGGGTCGTTCGATCGAATTGTGGCTGTACTGGACTGTTGTCACCAGCTGATTTGGTGGGCAGCATCTTCTGTTCTTATTATTATCTTCTATATATATATAAAGTAGAAAGTCTGTGCGTGTGTGTGTATGTATGTATGTGTGTATGTATGTTCCTTATAGAAATCGCGGAGAGTTAACCGATCGGGACCAAACTTTGCAACGTATGCATCTCGGGCCGGTGGAGGTTTTAGGCCACTTTAGGTTATCGATTGACTTATCGATTTATCGATTTTATCGATTTTCGCAATTTTCGCCCAAGGGTCGCTGGGGACATGTCTACTGGGGTTATCTAATACGCTGAACACGAATATGGTAACCATTTTGTACCATGTACTGATTTATCGACTTTATTGATTTTTCGCAAGTTTCGCCCACGGGTCACTGGGGACATGTCTACTGGGGTTATGCAATACGCTGAACACGAATATGACAACCATTTTGTATCAAGTATTGATTTATCGATTTTATTGATTTTTTGCAAATTTCGCCCACTGGTCGCTGGGGACATGTCTACTGGGGTTATCCAACACGCTGAACACGAATGTGACAACCATTTTGTACTAAGTATTGGTTTATCGATTTTATTGATTCTCCGCATTTTTTCGCCCACGGGTCAGTGAGGACATGTCTGCTGGGGTTATTCGATACGCTGAACACGAATATGACAACCCCATTCCACGAGTTTATGGAGTTATCGACTTTGTCGATTTCATCTGCAGTTACTTAGTGGTAGGTAAAAACGCGTCCACTGGGGTTCTCCAACACGCTGAACGTGAACATGGCGAGGATTACGGAAGAATTTACCTGCAAAACAAATTCTCCTACTTCCTGATAGAGGTGAATGAAAAAAGGATTTTCTGGGTTGATCGTGAAAATGATGAGCACTATGAAAGGATCGTTGGGTTTAATCGTTGTCGCCGTCAGCGTTAAACTGCCGGGAGAAATGAAACACCCGAGCGAAGCCGGGCATACCGTCTAGTTAAGATATATTGAGTACGACTACCGCAGCTTCGCCGCGCTTCGCGTATATCACAATGATTTTTTGCACTGCGGGGCACAATTCTGAGTTGAACGGTATAGGTTTCATGTGCAAATGTCTATGATTCGTCTACCACAGAAAAAGCGGAGAGTTCATCCACTTTTTATTTGTTTACTTTTTCGAACATGAGTTGCTATGAGTGCTTAATCTCTCAGGATTCTGTCTGTGGTTACTTGAGCGTTTTCGAAAGTGTTGAATGCGGTGAAGAAGTTCCCATGCGGAAGCGATTACCAGCACACAATTTGATTACATCCCTACAAGTGCTCCGACTCGCCTTCGGCGAGCCTTGCAACTGTTGGCTTCATCCGCTTTCGTTGAAAAATATTGGTACTTCAGTACCGAAGTCCCGCGAAGCGGGCAAGTGCGAGACTCGCCGGAGGCGAGTCGGAGCACTTGTATATAGTAAAGCCGCTAGTATTGTAAACTTAGCCTCACTGGTAACGCGAGGGGGGTAGGCCCCCTCGCGTTACCAGTGAGGCTAAGTTTACAACAAGTAAGCCCAATTTGATCGCGATCTAGCAGCTTCGCCTTCAGTAGGCGGGCACGTACCTCATTCGAAAAAGCTGGGAGTTTGTCACTACTTGTTCGCATGTTCATACAAACAAAACTTTACAGATGTCTTTGTTGCTTTTTCTTGAGTGCCTCTATGGAGCAAATCCCTAAAATGACTCCCTAAAAATGTTTTGGAACCGAATGCGACAGAAAGGATACTGTTAGCTTTGTAGCAACATTTGCGACAGAAATCTGTCTTCGGAGTTGCGAAACCTCCATTTCGGAGCAAGTTATAACTCGTGCGACGCTTTGCAACGTGCTTTTGCGTCGCGACACATAAACGCGTCGGACGCACCTTCCTCGCAAAGATCAGGAGCAATAGTGTACATACACTATAGACACTATAGTTAACCCCTTCAGGAACTTCTACACAATCAGAATTTCTCAAAATGTGCTTTGAGGCCAGTTGCTCGACACACCGACTGAAAGGGAACTGAACTCTTCTCTCTTTAGTGGAGAGGGGACCGCGACAAAAAATAGGTTCTCAGCGCAGGAATAACTGAGCGAACGTTACACAATAACGTATACACCCACCGCATAGATGTGCACGGTGCTTATACGTAAAGCAGACATACTGAATGAATTTCGCATCAGGGGTTTTGGACGAGGAAAACTCGAAGAATTATAATTAAAAAAAACTCACAATGACAAACGAGAAGGCAACAACTGTGAACAGAACATCCAGGAAATGCAACCAAGAACATAATTTATATGAAACAAGCTAACGTTCTATAAGGAATGAAAATACGTTACAACGCTGTGCCACATTTCCGACCTATCGAGCACTACGCGGCCGAAAGCGCGCGCAAAATACGCTCTGTCGCAAAAATGTGTCGCGCAGTATTTTTTAGGATCCTAGCAGAACAAGGAAGTTTCGGCGCAGCAGAAAAGTCGGCTGCACTTTCGCATTCTTTTCCACTTAAATGAGCCGTAGTTTTTTTGAAGTCGCTGTGCGTCTCAGCAATCATCTCCACTGGGACAGCACACCATTCCATACAAGAGTTTGAGGAGATTTGCAACTCTGCAAGTCCGACCTCTGCAGTTGGCCTTTCGGATGAATAGACTAATCTCAAGGCGGAACTTGGTCTCTTTCATTGACTATGTATTACAACGCTCCTCAGATATAGCTCGAGTTTGATCCTCAACCCACTTATGAAGTGACGGGTAAGAATACCATTTTTATATGAGACTGCTGGAAAGATCGCGCAAACACAACACCACAACACAAACCATGAATTTCACCTGATTTGAACGATACTTAGCGGTTCTTGTCTACTTCGATACTTATCTCACCTTGCAGCATCCTTTTGTATTCCAGCACATTTGCAGGTAATGATCGACAGGTTACCATTACTGCGAAAATAATTGCCACGAACAGGTAGCTGAAATATAGCAATTACAAATACCATTTTCAAATATCTTACGAGATGAGAAACGAGATGAGAAACTAGAGACCAGCTCATGCACGCTAAAGCAGGTCACTTCAGTTCTCGCTAACCCTTCATTTTCAGTTGTAATTGTTAGGGCTACTCGTGCATCAACTAAAACTCTGAATTAAAAGGAGGTGAGGTCTCCAATACCCGCACTCGTGAATGCACCGTAGCGTAATTGTATGCACTATGATCGACACCTTACCATTACCAGAACTTACATTTAACTACTCACGAAAAAAAGGTGAGGCTTTGATAAAGTTTCTTTTTACCAACGTCCAGTACTTTTCTTCTCATGTGATTCTGTGTCTTTTTCTTTGTTTCAGAGATGAATAAAGGGTTTTCATACCTTTAAAAAAACTAGCTTTTTTTCGAATGAGGTGAAGAAGAGGTCAGTTGGCGGAAGAACAAACACTACGGTAGTATTTCTTCCTCTAATTGTTTCGGAGAAAGCAAAAAATGGCCCTCAACTCTCAATCCTGTTATCAGGATGGATTGCGAAAATTACATTTTTCATAGTGCCATTATTCAAATGGGAACCTATTGTTGGTTTGCCTCAATCCATTTCTTTATTTCGACTGGATGAACTAAGAAAAAAATAGGATGCCCCGCCCCCTCGCAGTTCTTAGCATTTGATTGAACGATGACTTTTGATGCCCAATGCAGAGGGCATCCATCGTGGACGTGTTGAAATGGGTGTTGACTACGGAGCTTCCATTTTGAGAACAGCGAAACGCAATTTTTAGAGTACTATCAAGATTTTAAAAAATGATCTTGCCTATTTACGATTCATTTGCACCTTAGAGCCTCGTCGGGGAACATGTTATGGCATTACGTCATTCAGTACAATACTGCTCACGGGATGTCGAAAACCGACGGTCGCTCCGCGGAGTCACCGTCGCTAACCGTCGCTTTGCTATAACTTCCTTAGAACTGCACCAATTAACGCGAAATGGTCACCATTCGATTTATCTCGAGGAGATCTTTCCGATGGCCTACTGTATGTCAGGGTAAACTTTTCGTTTACTGGTTTTCCTCCAAGTAATCGATATATCGATCGATGACGCGTAATGGATCGAATCAGCAGAAGCGGAAACTCATGCAGTGAACTGGAACTCAAGCTCAAATTTGATTGTTTCCACCAATTTGAGGCAAAAACTCACAAAATCAAGCATCATGAAGCAGAACTTGGCAAATTCCACGCTCCTCCGTAGACATTCAATTTTTTACGCAGTTGCTATTAGACCATATTGTTGCTGTAGATCTAGCGGAGTTGAGTAAGGAAGAATTTTAGGCCCGAGAGCACTTTTTGTCTACTTCACTCTCTGCAAGTGCGAGTTCTGTACGTCCACTGACCCCGACGCCACGCTCGCCCAAAATACAAACTTTCGTTGTGCTTTGTGGAAACCTCAATGTTGAGGGAGCCGCAGGTCACTTGCAGGAAGAGCTACCGACCTCCTATAAAAGAAGAAGAACAAACACTATGTGGACTTCTAGAAAACGTAGAAGACGTAGTTCCAGCTGCCTTCTTTTGTCGAGTACAACTGTGCTAATTCTGCCGGAAATTTAGCCACATTTCTGCAACCTCTTGTACCGGCCCTAGGAGGATGTTCGAACAGTGGGTGCCTATGTTCTCTGAAAGACTTCGTGAAGTATGACATCCTGTGCCAAAACCAAAAGTTTCTGAGAGATTTAATTTTTCAGCACTGTTGGGTGCGATAAAGCTTCTCGTAGGACCCTAAGGGTGGGACCGTGTCGCATTTGTGGTGCCTCCCAGGTTCGATACCTGCCCAAGGAAATCTTTTTGCAAAATGTTCAGTCTGTTGAAAGAAGCCCTTATTTGGGCGAACTCATGAATATTTCGATCTCTTACAAAGGTTTCTTTTCAATATTGTGCCGTTTTTCGCATTACAGATCCGTTACTGGTAGAAATATTCACGAGTTCGCCCAAATAAGGGCTTCTTTCAACAGACTGAACATTTTGCAAAAAGATTTCCTTGGGCAGGTATCGAACCTGGGAGGCACCACAAATGCGACACGGTCCCACCCTTAGGGTCCTACGAGAAGCTTTATCGCACCCAACAGTGCTGAAAAATTAAATCTCTCAGAAACTTTTGGTTTTGGCACAGGATGTCATACTTCACGAAGTCTTTCAGAGAACATAGGCACCCACTGTTCGAACATCCTCCTAGGGCCGGTACAAGAGGTTGCAGAAATGTGGCTAAATTTCCGGCAGAATTAGCACAGTTGTACTCGACAAAAGAAGGCAGCTGGAACTACGTCTTCTACGTTTTCTAGAAGTCCACACAGTGTTTGTTCTTCTTCTTCCATAGGAGGTCGGTAGCTCTTCCTGCAAGTGACCTGCGGCTCCCTCAACATCGAGGTTTCCACAAAGCACAACGAAAGTTTGTATTTTGGGCGAGCGTGGCGTCGGGGTCAGTGGACGTACAGAACTCGCACTTGCAGAGAGTGAAGTAGACAAAAAGTGCTCTCGGGCCTAAAATTCTTCCTTACTCAACTCCGCTAGATCTACAGCAACAATATGGTCTAATAGCAACTGCGTAAAAAATTGAATGTCTACGGAGGAGCGTGGAATTTGCCAAGTTCTGCTTCATGATGCTTGATTTTGTGAGTTTTTGCCTCAAATTGGTGGAAACAATCAAATTTGAGCTTGAGTTCCAGTTCACTGCATGAGTTTCCGCTTCTGCTGATTCGATCCATTACGCGTCATCGATCGATATATCGATTACTTGGAGGAAAACCAGTAAACGAAAAGTTTACCCTGACATACAGTAGGCCATCGGAAAGATCTCCTCGAGATAAATCGAATGGTGACCATTTCGCGTTAATTGGTGCAGTTCTAAGGAAGTTATAGCAAAGCGACGGTTAGCGACGGTGACTCCGCGGAGCGACCGTCGGTTTTCGACATCCCGTGAGCAGTATTGTATAAGACAGAAGTACGAGCAATTTTACCAATTCCACGAAATGTGACCCTCTGCTAGGAATCTCTAGTTATCAACGGATTAACAGCAGGTGATATGTCTACTTCTAGAATGGAACATGGAAGTAATTATAGGGTACTCTACGTTGGTTACCAAGGAAAAATTGACAGTTATTCTCACCAGGAACTGATAAGAAACGAAAACAAAAACTCACAGCAAGCGAGTTTCCCGCATGAAGAACGTGTCCTGAAATGAGGAATAGTTTTCTCGACATCTCAAATTGGGGCACTTGCGGACCTCCTCAGGTCAAACACGGATATTAGTTTTAGGTAGAAGGATGGTGAATGAGAATGAGATGAATATCGACTTTCAATCACAGAAAACATTATTTACGATTAGCAAAGGATGAGTCAATCGTCGTTGGCGAGTTCTGCTGGCTTACATATGAAAAAGCTCAAGGGAGGGGCAACAACGTGATGTTGCTGTTTACTGTATCCCCAAGTAGACGACTCGGTAGCGAAACGACTTAACGATGCCATACAGATGCGTTCGGAAGAAGAAAGAAGCTCCCGGTGATCGAATGAGTTTCGTCAGATAATGAGCGCCGGCGACTATAGCACGGACAACAGACGCTGAAACGCCTTCAAATGGGGAGGAGCAAAACAAAAAATCGTCCACATCCGATATGCGCATAAGATTCTCCGTATCAGAGACGTTATTCCACTTGATACAAATGGGAATTGCACACATAGGTGCACGACGTGGTGAGACGAGGGAGAATTTCTAGAGGTTGCTGGGTATTTGCTGATGAAGATTTAATCAAATTGCTTCTGTAAGATCCTCCTATATAAATCCTGGTAATGACGCAAATTTTTCTAGAGCGCAGACGTGGGGGCCGGCACCTGATCGCATCCCTTCATCATGTGCTCAGTCAGCTCATAGGCACTCTTCAAGGATGAGACGAAGCTGATGATACAGTGGGCCGATGTCCATCGTAAGTGCGTAAATGTGGTGGAAGTGGCAGCCGGACCCACCTTTCGCTGGTTTCGTTCGGTTTCATTGGTCACGATAATGATACAGTCGGATATGGATGGAAATGGATACAGTCGCCAATGATAAAAGCGAAAGACTCAGACAATGCTTTCAGGATTTCGCGGTGGGGCCAGCGTCTTGCGTTGTCACTCCTGCCAGTCCCGTGGCCTACGAATGAGACAGTGCTTACGAGTTTTCAGGCTGCATAACATACGGAGGAGGATAATCACTATGCGGTGCTATGCGGCTCATACTGCCAAGTCGCAGTGCTATTGTGCTGCTCACACTGCCACGTCGCGGCGGTATTGTGCTCCTCACACTGTCATGCCGCGGCGGTACGGTACACAGATGCCTGATCGTGGCGGTGGTGGTGTCCAAGCGTCACTGCTTCGACATCACCACCCTTCTGAATACTTTTTCTATTGTCACCGAGATTTACAAAGGGTGCACCAATGGTGGGGATGCGGGTGTACCCATGGTTACAGGATCTCATTGGTGTTGAATATGTCAGGATATTGGGCATCGGGGACAAATGTTAGGCCAGAGTCCAGTATTGCGGAAAGCAGCGAGATACAAGATCATTAATGGAAAAGGGTTTTGCTGGCGGGCAGTTGTGTGTAGAACGCCAAGGATATGGGTCTACCGATGCAGAAAGGTGTGTCGGCCCCAGTACTGCAGAAAACCCATGGATATTGGTCCACGGATGAAGAAAGGTGAGTCAACGCTCAGCATTGCGGGAAACCCTTGGGCAAAGGGGGGGGGGG
>JARK01001445.1:84902-117258 GCA_000688135.1 Ancylostoma ceylanicum | reverse complement strand
AGGGGGGGGGGGGGGGTGCGGTGGAGCTCAATAGCGTAGAAAAGACCATCCCGCGGGGTTTGTCGAAGAAATTCGGTTGCGTTTCACCTCAATAGTGTGCGAAACGTCCAGATAAGGTAAAGAAATGCTGTGATAGAGGATGGGAGGAAATAACTTTACATCAGAGAGTAGATGTACGTGACGATATGTGATGAAGAATTTTTGATCAGGGATACCATCAAGATTGGAAGCACGACGTTAGCTGGGCTGCAGGAATAGCAGAATACACGCATTTCATGGGTGGGGTTTTCTATTTGGACACAATTAATGACTTTCGCTTGTTTCCTCATTTTCTGAGGACTCCGAAATTGTGAATACTTTGCACATACCTTAAGTGGCTGCCCGATTCACTTTCTAGAGTCCCGTAGGAGCGCTGGTTACAATAAATCGGGGATTTAAATGCAAGATCGAATGCAATAGGAGACCAAAAAAATTATTGGAGGTAGATCCTGCATGTTTTCACAGCATAGTAGCCCTCGAAGAGATTGTATCACTCATATTATCTCACCAATAGTTTTCCACGAGACCGAATACCCAGGCATAGGAACTCCGATCGGATTGCACGCGAAGTATTGAGATTGAGAAAGGTGATGTTAATGGAGTATGGAAGAGAAAACCAGAGTACTAAAGCAGAAAAGATGGGGGCTTGCGAGCTGGATCAAAACCACTAGTATTGCGAATAGGTGGTGAGTTGGTAGATGAAAAGAGTCAGTGCTCCCCAGCTCCCCTCTCCACTTTCTTAGTTGCCCAAATCGACATATGACAAATTTCTTCACGAGTGCCGATCCTAAGGTTTCTCCCGAGAACCCTCCTCATAAGCGTATTCGGCTATGCGGTTACCAATGAAAATTGGTTTTCCATTTATGCTACAAATCGTGACGTTGTATTACTGTTCGCTATGCTTAACCTCGGAGAAGATTGGCCTTTCCTATGTTTCTGATACTTTGAGTGAGACTATCTTATCAGCTGCCGATCCGGTTAAAGATTGCAAAAGGATGGAAAAACAGAGATGTCCTACGAAATGGAACCATAAATCCATGCGCTTTATTTCAGTTGTAGTTTTGTCTTCTCCACTCAACTGTTATTAAGCTCTATTACCCGGAGGCGTTATTAATGCTCTACAAGTCAATCGAAATCAATTTTTCAATTATTATTTTACTAACGAACTAAGATTGAGACCATAAAAAGAACCAGTTCTGCCCCTCCTGGCATTCAGTTGGAGCTTGAAGAGCTATTAAAACTGTTTAAACGACCTTTGCTAGGTATGAAAGGGAGCTCTGCTTGAAACGACTGCTCATCAACCATTCCCCATGTCCAAAGAAGACACATCCAGAAATGCAGACACCAACCTCTTCAGACAATTTTTTTTTTTCGCGAAAGCCTTCGAGAGGACTACATATTATGCTCTAGATGAACAAAATCTTCTTATACAAATCCTGGTAGTGCAACAAATTTTCCTCGAGCGCAGACGTAGAGGGCCGGCACGTGATCGCACTCTTTCATCGCGGGCTCAGCACATAGACAGTGTTGGCGGATGAGGCAAAACAGACGAGACAGTCGGCCGATGTTTCATCATAAGTGCATAGATGTAGTGGAAGCCGCGCTGTTCCCACCTCTCGCTGGTTCCGTTGGTCACGATAATGATGGATACAATCGCCAATGATGAAAGTGAGACTAGGGCAATGCTTTCAGGAATGTTTGGCAATGCTTTTTCGCGGCGGGATCAGCCTCCGCCGCTGGCAGTCTCACGGCCTACAAATGAGACAGTGTTTACGAGATTTTCGGCCTGCATAATATACGATTCAGGATTGCCACTCTCCGATGCTGTGGTGCTAGCCGCTTATGTCACATCGCGGCGGTGGTGTGCAGTCCACAGACGCTCGATCGTGGCTGTGCTGTGCCATGGCCCACAGACGCCGGATCGCGGCGGTGCTGCGCGGCCCACGGACGTCGGATCGTGACTGTGTTGTGCGGCTTTGTTGTGCTGCTTACGCACTACCCACGTGTTCCACACGAGGAAGCAGGACACGTGAGGAGTTCTGCAGCATCAAAGGCGCTGAGTAGCAGTGGAAGGGTGGTAGTGTCCAAACGGCCTTCTCGCTTGGACACTACCACCCTTTCTTAGTATTCCCTAACCTTCGTGTATTGCCCTCGAGATTTGCAAAGGGTGTGGGTACATCGATGGTGTGCAGAGTCTCTTCAGTGCTGGAAACGCCAGGATATCGGTATCGGTGTCGGCGAGAAGGGTGCGCATGCGCCCAGTACTGGGGAAAAAGCAGAGATACGGGATTTCCAGTGGAATAAAGTGCTGCCGGGCAGTAGTGTGAAGAACACCAAGGATATTGGTCCACTGATATAGAAAGATGCCTCGGCCCAAGTACTGTGGAAAACCTAAGGATATGGGCCCAACGAAGGGGAAAGGTAAGTCAACATTCAGCGTTGTGGAAAAGCCTTGGGTAAAGAGAGTGATCCGGTGCTCAATAGCCTAGAAACGAACAGCCGCGGATTTGCTAAAGGAATACGGGTGCGCTCCAGTTTAACAGTATGGGAAGCGTCCAGATACGGGCAAAAAATGCTGTGATAAAGAACGAGAGGAAATAACATTACATCGGAGGGTAAGTTCACAGGACGACATGTGTGTAAGAATTTTCGACCATGGCTACCATCAAGATTGGAAGCCCGACGTTAGCTGGGCTGCCAGAATGGCTGAATATGCGCATTTCATAGATTGGATTTTGATTGATAATTTTCGCTCGTTTCCTAATGTTCTGATGACTCGAAAGTGTGGATACTATGCACACATTTCAAGTGGCTGCCCCACCCCACTTTCTAGCGTCCCGTAGGGGCGCTAGTACTTCTATAATGCATCATTTAGATGGTAATGAAACAGAACGATTGCAACAGCAAAGATCAGCCAACGGATGGCGCCACATAGCGATCATTGCCTGATAATGTTTTTTCCACGTTCATGTTTTACTAACCGTACGGATTTAAACGGTACCGGATGCACAAAAACCGACACATTCCAAAAATGCCGAGGTGCATCGGAAGTCGGACAGTCAGATGAGTAGATGATTTTTTTCTTAAGTTTAAACTCGAGTGAATCAATATATCTGAGAAGCTTTATGATGATACATATGTAAATATTTTAAGAGGAAACAATGGTACGCTCTTAGATTGTATAGAGCCCTTCGAGGAAGACTGGAAAAAGTGTGCAAAACTGAGAAGACTGCGAAACACAAGGGTTCATATTAACAGCATGTATAAAATTTGCGGAAAAGAGCGATTGAATCGCTCAAAGACCGGAAACATAGGAATTCAATAATTTTTTATTTTGCAAATGGTCAGAGAACAGAACTTATTGTAGTCCTGTACGTTGTAAGCAATTTTTTCCTAGAATTGGGTTTGCCTCATTTCGGGATGACCCCGGAGATGCAATTCCGTGAACTATGGCTTTTCAAAAGAAGAATGCGAGAATAAGGAATTCTGCTGGCAGAGATTCTAAGTTGATTGAATCGTAGAACGTGTTGATGAAACCCCGTCAACATCAGTTCTGAGACTAATTCACCCACTTCATACCTGCTAAAGAGACTCAAGCACAACAGCTGCAAAAACTGCGAGAAGAACCTCATAAACCTCGTGAACAAGATCCGCGAACTCTTACGTCACTAAGGAGCTAAGATTCGTTTCTGAGACATTTGCAGACAGCCTCATTATAGAAGAATTTTCTTGCAGACGTGCAGTCCTCAGAGCGAATATAATTCAGTCGCGCGTTCATGTTGTTCATTCAGAAGAGATCAATTCTGTATACGTCAGCGCGAAATCCCGACGAAAACAGTAAAGGGCAGTAGCTGGGACAGACTGTATTCAAGTAACCCCTGGTGCTACCGCATTCCTTCCTGGAAGTTTATTATAGCAGATGCTAGCAGCAGGTGTTTTATGCCCTCATTAAATGTGTGTGTGCATTAGATTGTACTATGACGGAATATTTACGTATATATTTCTGGCCAATAGCAGTGAGTACTTCATTAATTACGGGACAGCGAAAACCCAACAGGGCGAAAGTTTGCCACAGAAGGACTGCGTTCGCCGAGAGCCGTCACAAGAAGCGCATGTACGTTATGGAGCATTTTTTTTCGGTATCATTTTCAGTGACAAGTTTGGAAAGTAAGCGAGAGCGGGGTCCCCGAAAAAAAAACTGGATCTCCACCACTGTGGACGCGAGCACGGGTGCAGCGGGTGCTTGCAGTTTCTATGTTTTGAACTAATGCGAGATTGAGCAAATTAGACAATGTGTTCGCATAATAAGAAAGGAGAGCCCGGATTGACATTAGGGACCTGCCCAATAACTGAAAAATGAAGGATATGCTAAAAAATTACGAGTGATAGCACGAGAGTGTACATATTTGGCGACCTCATATACAAACGGCTGTCGATGCTTCCCGTGCGTCCCAGTTTCATGCAAATTGGAAAAAATTCAAGAGACTATCGATAACTGCAGCATTGGACACCTCGGAAAGATTCCTTCAACAAGTACAAATAGATGCAGTCTGTTACCTAAAATTCACTGCAACAGATGTTGTCGGCACTCAAGCAGCAAAAGGAGGAAAACGAGTACCAGAGATCACCATAATGCTGTCAAGAGAGAATCACTATATGCACTATTGGAGGCCCAAGAATTAATTGGATTTCATGATCTGATAAGTTCCCTCAGTAAGGACTTCGTGGGTGGTGACGTCCAGAAGAAGCGTGTACTTTCTGAGCCGGATGGACGTATAAACAAGACTAGAGATTCATCGCTGCGACGACTCAACGCGACCTTAGCTTTTAATTGAAAGCGTGATGGGCAATGATGATTGAAGGGCAGACGATGGGCAGCTGGACGGGATTTATTCGCAGATGTTAAAAAATGCATAGTTTCATCACGTAAAAAAGGAACGACTCTATCTTAATGAGGTTTTGAGCTTTGATCTAGTGGGAAACTTGGAGAAATGGGTTGAAAATTTCCGAAGTTTTCCGATGCTTATCAAGCCCTATCTCGCCTCTTCCACCCCCTCCCACCCGTTCCCCTCACTAGCGATAAATGAGCAAGTCTATGTCAGTACTGGATGAGGTTTACTTTAATACTAGATGAGGTTTACGAAATTCAATTTAGTAGGTCTCCTTCATCTTACTGATGAGTGCCGGAGGAGACATACTTATAGGTTTAGTTTTCGTATAAGTTTCATGCACGAAACGAAAACTAAACTGAACAGACTAGGAAATTCGGAAACATACTACAACTAAAGAATTTACTTGCATTTAGTCTATTGCTTGGACGCATACATCAACTAGTGAAGGAGAACGGATAATGAAAGAGGAACGAGAACATTAAGCGTCTCTGGCCCATACCTTTGCGACTGCTCAAATCAATTTTAGAAAGCACTTTACTCCAATGGGTATTGAGCGGCTCAGATGAGGGTATGATACGTGTTCAACATGAGTACCAAAAATGGGCATACCTCGTCGCAGAGAGCAGACCAGGGAATTCAGAAAGCAGACGCGAAATCAACGTCACAAACTACATCGGAGAATAAGCAACTTGCAACATTGAATAACCACACTGATGAAGTATCCTTCGTTTGTGAGATCTAATTTCTCTGCCAGTGTCATAGAGATCCATGATGACATGCTGGTTTTTGTTAGCGAATTTTTCTTCGTCGCTTTTCCTTTTACTATCCCAATATTGAAATAAGTGCGTGCGTAGTTCACAGCTCTTCATGGATTTATAAAATTCAGTGGCCTTTGCTCTCTCTCTTAAATTTTATGAAGCCTCTACCAATGCATGAATAAACAAACAAACAGCAAATAAGTAAATGAATAATAACTTGACCATTTATTCTGAGTGAACCAGATATTAGTATAGAACTAATATCAATGCACTAATACAGGATCTCAGTGGGTCCAATAAGTCTAATAAGAGTTAGAAATCTCATGCAAGATCCGGTAGATCCTAAGAAAAAGTCGAGGTCTCTGATAAATTAATAGATCAGCTAACAACCTTTGGAAAGAAGATTGAGGAGGCATTTGGATGAGAGGCTTGTGTTGGACAGACTGAAAAGTTAACACCATCAAAATAGCAAAGCAACTGGAAAAACGGCCTATAATCAGCGATATAGTAAATGAGTAATGAACTCATGTCACGAGGCTTGGATGATTCTGGCTAATTTGTCACTTTCTGGGCGTATCAACACCTTACGGCCAGGGTGTAGCGTCCGACTTTCGAACTCGTTCAAAAAACATTCCACGTTTTTTCGAAAGTTTCCCGCCATTTTCAGCCTCCTTTTTCTGATTAATTTTTCTTTTTGCAACCGGAAATTACGCTATATGTTTGTCACTATTATAGACAAGAACCCTTGCGGTGACAGTAGGGCTTGTTAGCAGCTGCCCCGAACCAGTGGTTCTTTCGCAATTCCACCAAACATTGAGCATGTCTCCTGAGGAGGTAGATTTCGTTTTGGCAGTGTAATCCGAGCTTACGGGTATCCGATCCGCCCACATTTCTTCAAGCGAATTACATAAGAAGGCCACCTCTCGACACTAGTAACTAGGTTGCGGAACCAAACGAGAGCACGTCAAAAGCTTAGAAAAATGTGGCGCGCACCCTACACACTTGAAGCAGATAGCGGCTCAGATTATAGTGAATACATTCGTCATATTCACTTGTCTTTCCGGAGCAAGATAGATGAAAAGTTATTGTACCGTGGTAACCCTGGGGTCCCTCTACCAGCCGGCGGGTATCACGTCACGAATTCTCTCGAATCAGCTCCAGGAGGCGCCCGTCCTCCGCTTCACCCTACCTTCCAGATCATGGTTTGTCTCAAGTCATAGACTTTGAACTTGTGGATCTAAATCTTCACTGTATACTTAGAGAAGACTAGAGCTCTATCATATGACATATGGTTGTTGGAGCATCGCTTGCGCTGCTGTGTTGGGTATGGGTAGGCTATTGACCAATCTACATAAATGTTTTAGATAGAAAGTTTCAGAGCAATCCTGGAAAATTAGGCAATGCACGAAAGTAAATGGCGGAAAACTTTCGCGACAATTAGAAGAATATCCGTTTGCCTCTATACTCTACTGAAGTCAACTGAGTTATTGCCAGATCTAAATGCGGGAGAGTACAGTGATGATGTGGCGTTGACTCATTATAAGTGAATATGATGGGAAATTGCATCTAGCGCAGAGATAATTGCATCCATCAGCAAAGGGGGTAAATTAAGCAAGGAGTGAAATGTTGCCCCTTTCGTACGTTACAAAAATGGAGGATAGCTAGAAATACAACTGCTCACAGGATGTTGAAAACCGACGGCCGCTCTGCGGAATCACCGTCGCTAACCGTCGCTTTGCTATAACTTCTTTACAAGAGAAAGGTAACAGATGTCCGTGGCAATGAAAGTGGCGTAGCGGTATGAAATGAATGCAGAATTGGTGTTCAGCAGTGCAAATAACCTCGTGAGCAAACTTTTACTGAGGAAATACCCGCTTACGCTTTTTTCCCAAAAAGAGTTGTACTCGCACAGGTCGTACTGTGGGAGATTCAGGTGAGTAGACAAATGCTAGTTTAGATACTTTGCAGAATCCTTCCAAACTTTGCAGGGAGGGGAACTTTAAGAGTCCGATCACGATTATCAACATTATTTTTTATTAGGCCACCATTTTATTGCCGAAATCGACAATTTCCCTCGATTTTCGACAGTACTACCGTAACTCTACAAGAGTGGAGTTGCGATTTAAAATGAATATGTATTTGTCTTCAGTACCTTAAATGACCATAATATGGAGAGTTTCAGCAAAAAAAAAACTCCTTGAAAATCTATGAAGGCTATGTGAACACAATGCAGTCAGCAGACCGTTTCACTGGCTTCCTCAATGGGATCGATATTGTGACCATTGCCCACATCACCAGTATTTGTGTGAAAATTTTCGAAATTTTTTACAGAATAGGAGCTGGACGCGGAGATTCAAAGGAACGACAAGATCAGAAACATTGGGAATTCCTCGATAAAGTGGAACCCTCGAAATGCCGAGATCTCAACCGCCAATGCCGCAGAAACACCTCTGCACTTGAGGCTTTGCCTTCTACTACTGTTGAGTGAACAAAATGAGAATGTGCTATTTGTCGATCAGCTAGTCGTTCTACCAGTGGCGGTGTTTTATGCGTTCCAGCTACTTGATCAGCATGGGTAATTCTTGAAGGGATTTATAACCCTGTTGAACTCTTTAAGCTCACTAGGCGCTCTAGACTATTACCCTGATCCCCATGTCAGGTAAAATCTGTTTTCTGCGAATGAGGTCGGTAAGACTGCAGACGAGAAAACACAGAGCGTTCTATATGAGTTTTCATATGCATATTAAGAGCTTCTTTGGTTTTTTTTTGTGTGATTAGGCATTATCCGAATATGAATTCATAAAAACAAATATTGAACTTTGTAGTATCGTATATTAAAAACAAAAAGGCTCTGTGTGCTCTATAGTGATTACGGACTGCCTTAGCCATGCCGAAATTAGAGGCAGCACCCACGGAAATTTTTGTGTTGGAGATTTTGTTGAGTTTCGAGGTTTTCAGGGACGATGAACTCATAGGCAGTGGTGTGGTGAAACAGCGTGAAACACGCCGTAGGACGACAAATGAAGGCGCTGTTTTCCATGCGTCCACAGCGCGCACGAGTTTTCCGCTGAGGGTATAAGTGCGTATCGCCACAAATTCTTGTGGATGGTGCACATTCCATACCCTACACTGTACATTATTCCATATACAACATGATACGTTAGGTTAAACCACTCGTAGCATGCTAAATCAATAGCGTTAACTGGCGTGGCGGACACCAAAATGGCCACGCTGGGCTCTGCGTCCACGGCAGTATCTCCACAGAAAAGCCGCTTTTTTCTGTGTCCAAGTTACCATTGTGATTGTATGACAGCCGACCACACGGAGAACGACTCATCTCGGAAGTGAGGATTTCCGTGGGTGCTGCCTTTAAGGGGTTCCATGATCATGTCGAACTTTCTAAGCTCACGATGCATTCCAAATTATCACCTCACTTCCGATTTATATCAGGGAAGATCTGTTTTTCTTTGCGAATGAGATCGGAAAGACCGCAGTTGACAAAAACACAGAGCGTTCTGTATGAGCTTTCATATACATATTAAGAGCTTCTTTGGTTTTTTGTGTGATTGGGAATTATCCGGTGAACTCATAAAAACAAATATTAAACTCTGTAATATCGTATATTAAATACAAGACGCTCTGTGTGCTCTATTGTGAGTACGGACTACCTTAGCCAAGTCAAAGTTAAAAGTTGTACAGGGCGATTGAACACGCGTCCACAGAACGTACGAATATATCAGATATTTCCTTTCCATACTTATGTATCGAATTTTTATATTCAAAAATCATATATCACAGATCCCATACAGAGAACTCGAAGTTCATATAAAGAGCAACGAAAAGTGACTTCTTCCCAAATGTTTCTATCATCATTCATCGCTAAATTATGAACTACTCTGGAAGCAGAAAATGCAATTCTTTTATTCTATCACAGAAATAATTCCTTATAGAAGCCTTTTCTGGAGAAAGATACATAAATGAGGAATGAAAGAGCACATTACGCATCATCACATCCTCGAACGGCCCACCAGCTCATTCCAAGCTTGAGATACGGGGATCAAGAATTATCATCACTTGGTGGTTCAAAATGAGCGGCATACTAAATATGTGCTACCCACTTCGAGTGGATAACGAACATCCATGGGATAGGAATCAGTTGCCAATTGCTCCAATCTTAACGAACCAATCTTACTCGACGTGACGTATTGCGGCGGCAGCTATTTTTTATCCGGAACTATTTATCGCGTTTTCCCATGAGGCGGTCGTCTGGACCAAAATAGCATAGCAACAAGTGCAAAAGCACCACGTTTGTCACCAACGCCTGAGCTAAAAACTACGAATTATGGTGAGTAGAATTAATATTAAGCATATAAGTCAGCAGTTCTGTGAAAGAGCGGTGAGTCCTCTACCCAAGAGTGAGAAATGAGTAAGTGCGAACCAGTCACAATAAAATCGTCTGCTGCTCGCCGCTACACTACAAATTTCAACCCTCCTTTGTGGTTTCAGGATTCCTGGGGAAAGCATTTACTCGAAAAGTCGATTTTGTAGCCACTAAATGAAGGCGTCAAGTGCTGAAAACTGATGAATTGTACTGAAAGAAGAGCTCTCATCGGATGCTAGTGAATAAGAAACTAAGTAAATTAATAGGTGAACGTGCTATAGGAAAATGACAGCACGAATTTTAACAGGTGATAGCAAGGTGGAACGGAAATGAGTAAATATGAATAAAAAAGATTGAAAAGCGCTCTTAAAAGGCTCTAAATGAATAAGTAATTCCAAAAAAGCAACTTCATGATATCTGCACTGAGAGTACCAAGCTTCAAGCTATTTAGACAATCTAGACAATGTCATTATTCACAATCTAGACAATGTCATTATTCATCACCACTAGGACCAACAAAGGGTGTTTTTCCGGCGATGCTTCGACAGCTTCAGCACAATCTTGGCTCTACGTACGTACTCTGTTCGAAATGACACGAAATGGGTTGCACTGGTGTTGCCGTACCTCAACGAACACTTTGCGAAACGCATTAACGCTATCGTGAAGAGGTCGCGACTTCCAGTGCGCCTAATATTCCGACCTCCACCCACCCTCAAAGAGATACTAACCTCGTCACGCTTATATGAAGACGTGTGCGACGAAGAGGGATGTCGTTACTGCACCGACCATAAGATCTGCAACTTGCGCGGTACGGTGTATCTGATCAAGTGTAGAGGATGTGGATGCCGATATATTGGAGAAAGTGGAAGACCGCTGAGAAAGCGGTTGGACGAACACCGTCGAGCATTTGAGCGCCCACAAACCTACCCGGAAAACAACTTCTCCAGGCATTCCGCACCAGAATTTGAAGTAGTAGTGTTGTGTTACACCGTCACCTCGAGAACACCCTTCATAGAAAGATCTTCAACTAATTGCTTGACTACGACCGCTATCACATCTTAGGAGTAGTAGCGTTAGGTATGATTGCACTGTCTCTAGATAACACCAGGTATTGCACATACTTACTATACATCCACATCTGCTCCTCTTTCCATCTTGCTCGGTCGTCATGCACGTTAACACTTGTCAATATGTATTATGTTGCGTATTGTATTGTATGTATTAGGGTCTGAGGAAGGCACTAAGCGCCGAAAGCTTACTTGAGTAAAATACTAACTAAGAAGCTCTCATCGAACACTGACAAAAAGAATATGACACGAAATTTTCATTGAACATGTCAGCATCATCTTTTCCTTGCAATTCAGTGTCAAGTATGAGAGCGAAGCTAGTATCTATAGAAGTCTGGACGTCCGGACTGGTTTAGCGATCTGAACCTTTGGCGCGAAATAGGCGCACGAATCTTCTGATTGGGATTCTTCAGCCTTCTTTTCATCATTGCTGCGGGACAGTGACATTCTTCGTTCTCCTAACGTTGAATTGAAGAGTTCGAAAGCTAGTCCTCCTACTGAACGAGAGCCAGATGGGTTTTTTCTCGAAAAATATCCAATCCCACCTACAGCCACGGATTCTTGAGGATTGCCACGGATTCTGCCCCAACGGCGGCGTCACAACTACATGGAGAGTTTTGACGTAATCTATGGTATTTGAGTGCGCCGAAAACTGTTGAATTTCTGGAACCTGCCAAAACTAATAAATCTTTGTTTATCACAGGTCTCCAACAACACAACACAGGTTGGGTTGCGTTGCGCGAGCCCTGGGGAGTAAACCGACGGAGAAAGGGTAACCTCTCTACCCTGCTCTGCGTTCCTTAGATTGGAGATTAAGAGAATAGAATGGAGAATACCAACAAGACCACAAGGAGCCTGCTGCTGACACGATATATAGTAGAATCGTTAATGAAACAAAGAAGCATGTTTGAGTCAAACAAGAATGAGCCGGTCCGAAAAGCCGGAAAATGCAACCAATAATTGTGATTTTGGCAAAGAACAGAGGATTCCATGCTCCAACTCAGATATCTGCCTTCAAGAGGGGCGCGAATCATCCACGAAGCACCAAATGATGACGCCTCTTCAGCATGGGTAGAGTTTACCACACGCTCAGCGTCTGGTCGGCTATACCCATCTCTTTACCCATCCACTCGTGGGTAAGCATTTTGATGGATCGCAGTTTACGGCTAAAATTGGAGGTGTCGAGTACCATATCCATGGGTAAACTCAATGATGCATGCCAGCCAAGGATCGTGTTCTGTAGAGTAACCCATATAAGTGAGCCTGCAACCGAAGAAGCAAAACGCACTTACACGCTTGCTAAAGGGCAAGAGAGAAGAGGCCTTATCTCTCATAATTTATAGGAGAATAAGGCAGATAGTACTGGATTCCATGTGTACTTGCCCACCAGTTTGTCAATCTGACGGCGAAGTCGGAATGAGATGCCCTTCATCAGCATGCTCAGATTACCAGTGTATGTGCACAAGTGCAGGGATAGAGCGACACCCGTTCTCCTTGAAGGCAGCACCCACGGAAAGTTCTCCCTCGAGATTCTTGAATATTCTAAGCTAGTCGAGTACGCTGAGTCCAGATCTAGTGTCAATAATCACTAAAAGTGCCAAAATCCACTATTTTGAGGATGCCTCAGGCAAGATAGGGGGAGTTATTGGACGAGTGATCCGCTCATAGCGGTATCGACCGTTGTCATTTTGATCGATGCTGCTGCACTCGATCAGCTGAAATAGACATGTTGCGCTTTGCTACGCGCGTATTTTGTTTATTCTCTATTTTTTCCGTGCACAACTATTACTGTTGCACATAATTTCATCGCAGTAGTATATTTTTGATCTATTTCAATGAGATTATTTCTGTTTTGTAGAGAAACAGCTGAAAAACAGCTGGCGCCAATTTGCTCGACGATGCAACGCTGAACGCTCGGCGTTTGGCGTGCTGAAAACTCCTCGAAACTTATCGCCAGCACAGACTCACACTTGTTACTGTGCTGAACGCAGGGCATTTTCATAGCCGCCACTGTCCTAAAACCGATCGGACAATGCTGAGCTGTTGGAATGTCTCAGAACCTGGATAACGCACATTTCTGTGGGTGCTGCCCTTGAATGTCGCCTCAGCGCATTCTTCTTTTCAGAGCGAATATTCTTCCAGTGAAATATGGCAATGGTATAATATAGTTAACTAGGACTGTTGAGCGTTCAACCACCCGTCCATACGCTTCAACGTGGTACTACCTATGTAAAGAGGACACTAATATACCATGCCTATAACCTACAATGCCGTCGGCTAGCATGGGTCGTGCGCCCAACCTGACGACAGACCGCCCGTGTATTCTTCAGTTTATTACTCTTATCAGTCTATGCTTAGGAAAGGCTGGGTGGATTCGAAACACTCATGATGAGAAAGCGCATGGCACCAATCTGACTAAAAGAGGGATTTGAGGCTAAATCTTGTGGAATCGCGTAAGATCTTGAACAAACCTGACTCCAAAACAATACATTTAACAAAAAAGGGACCAGGCAGCAATATTAACCGATTAACGACCGCGCGGTTCACCAGTTAGCCGCGCCTACTCTCGCATGGTTCAATTTAAAATATTCTTATGGTCTCAGCTGTTTTCCTAGATGGTAACATAATAATACATATAGGTCATCTTGATTGTAAAAAACTTAGTGAGTTTTTTTTTGAAAATTAGGAACTGAATGAAGAGCAAGAACTCGAGAGAGGGTGAATATAAGCGAAAAAGGACGCAGGCGTCAATGGGTTAGAACTAGTGATCGACGAATGGTGATATCAAAGCAAAATGAACTCTTTGCAAATTCAGATCGACATTACTTATTCCTCTGCGATGTGGAGATGTAAGGGAGGATAAGGAAATATGGCGTTCTATGCTATATAAGTAAATGTTTAATAACTGCAGATCCATGTTAAGGAGGTGGTCATTGATAGTACTAGGTACGACATGCCGTAGCCTTCCGAAAATCCCACCCAGCTGTCCCCGCATTTCTATTCTGGATAGCATCTAATGCATAGTGTAAACATTCAAAATCCCACACAAGGGAGTGAGATGCTAAGACGGATAGAATAAATGTGTTTTAGCGCGTCGTTGTTGTCCATGGCAGCCAAGCAGAAAAAATGGCCGCCTCCCAGTAGGCCAACGTCAACGGGACGACCCCCGCGGCTTCACACATTTCAATATTCAAATTTTCATTAACAATTCATCCTGGACAGAACTGATCAACTAAAGAAACGAAATCATAGAGAGAGATATGCACGGACAGACTGTACAGCCGTGTGAGAAAAGAAGAATTAGACGCACAATCACACACACACAAAAGTGAACGGCAACAGAGATCATAGACGGAGATAGACGGCCATCTTTTATTTCTTGTATTTTTCAGTAGGGATGATGCCAATGGAATGAGATCTGATCCGCAGCCGCGGTTAATGAGATGATGGCACGTGCGAATGTGTGTTGGTATTAAAGCTCGGTGTAAATTATGTATGTAGTAATGATGAGACAGCACGAAAACGAGAAGAACGATACGATGAGAATCCAAAATAAGTCGGAAAAATAGAAGGGAGGAGGAGAAGGGGCGGCGGCGGCGGCTCGCGTCACCACAGGGTGCACTTCTTCTTGGGGTTCATCGGCGAACCTACTGGACATGAGAAAGCCGACGCAAATTCGGGTGAGTTCTGCAAGGAGCCGGTCACCCTGAAAAAATGAAGCTCAGAGGTGGATGTTTACAACGAAGTTTCAATGCTTCCGAGCAAAAAAGTGAGAGCATATCGGGTTGATCCTCCTAAACTACAAGAACTGTGGTTCATAAGAGATTGTCACACACGGATGATTAATTCTTCTTTTCTTTTTTCTTTTTCTTTATTTTCTCTATTCGATTTTTTTTATTTTTTCGGGCGTTCACTTTACAATCAGGAACGAGAGGGATTCTGATTGGAAAGCAACACAACGTAACCGATTTTGCTCCACCATTTAAGAAACTAGGGGAGAGGAAAGGGGATGGGATGGATCGCTCGGTTCACAAGCGCTGTGGCCTGCCACTTCTGCGAGTCCTTGAGAGGCGCGAATGAAAAATTCCGGATAAAGAGCTTCCGGTAACAGGATCAGGCCCCTTTTCCAATCTACTTCATCCAGTCGGATAAACGGGCTCTAGCGGTTATACCAGGGTGTTCTAGATAATCTGCTATCCATTGAAAACATCCGAAAATTAACACGCGAATTGATGAGTTATATTATTAGGTCGGCAAGTATGAAATGCCTGATTTTTCAGGTGGTCAGTTTGACAGCTGGTATCTCTGGGGTTTTCTCAGATCCACTCTCACCTTTCTTTCCATTATGAAGATACATTCTTCCCCTCTCAAAATCACCTATTTGATTTTTGATCAACTTTGAAATTCTAGCCTGAGAGGAACTTTTGTGGAACTACTCAAAGGCAAAAAATCGTATCATTTCGAAATATGGCTTCCATCGCGGAGCCTGTAAAGCGAGGACAACTCGACATACCCAAGAAATATTTGGAAAGGGAGTGGCTAATAAAGGAATGGGACACTGATGTTTTGAGAAATTTCTTCCCGGTGATATAATCCTGCAAAGTGAGCGTTGTAATGAGCCTGGATTACCTTGAGTTGGAAGCTGTGCCTTAAACGGATAGGAGTCAATCTATGCCTGTATATGCTGCAAGGTTTGGCGTTCGTAACCCTATATTATTTAGGTGTTCAGGGCAATGCGACAAGGTAAAGTGGCTCGATGAACGAATTTTTCACAGTTTGATCCCCAAAAATTGGTGCCATTTTTTGACCATTTCTTGCAAAACTGCGCTGCGTAAACCAGGGGAGCAAGGAGAGGAATCCCCTTGCCATTCGTTGCACTGGCCAAGCTTTGCTCTACTTGACCACAACTTCTCCCATGTACTAGTCCACTTCTTGGTAGAGAAAATGTTCCACTTTCAACATGATGTTGGAAATGCCCTTCACCAACTTATCGCCACTTGCTTCCAAGGCTTCTAACCCGTTGGCGCAACCATGCTACCGTTACGATAGCAAGGATGTGCCGGTAGCATAGGGACATATTTGGATTGCTCGTACCTCATCTTGTTGGAAGAACATTACTCGGAACTGTCTCAATCAAAATCAGACATTTCATACTTGACGACCTAATAGATAGCAAACTCGATAATAATTAGTGGTAATGGATATGTACCCGCTGAGCTTTTCTACCCACGGCTAAATATATTGGATATGGCTGAAGAAGTCCTGGGTGAGGCACATAATTGGATATCCTCGAAGCATCTTTGCGATCTTCTCATTCCCAATGTATTAAACAGGTATGTTCATTGTGATAGCACGTTGAAAAGCAGCAGCATGTCTTTCAATTGCTCTCATATGTTGGGTGACAGACGCGGATACTCACCACTATACTACCGAGGAAGTGGATGAGCCTTCCATCGGTTCATTCCAGGAATTTTAAGAAACTTCAGCGAGCGCAACGTTATGAGGAAAATCGCAGGCCCGGCAAAAAAAAAGCTTATCTTTGAGTTACAAAAGTCTTAAGTGCGATTTCGCTACGGTCGGTAATAAAAAGCTGGATTCATTCCAAGTCTCCAACAGCTGCTCTTTCACTGTACTCTTTGTGACCTAGCTCATGCACATACTACGAATACGTCCGCGCCACATAACCGATGAAGCGTGTCTGGACTTTGTCAGACTCACGCATGAGCTCCAACCTTTAAGGTACATGTGACAAACAGTGAATAACCATGCTGAGCAATGAAGCAGCATGGTGCAAACACGAGACCTACACCTTGAGAAGCCAATTTCCAGAAAGTCCTATTAGTTTGGAATGCGAACGTGACGAATTTCAAGTAGAAATTCTATTTCCGAGTTCACCGAGTTCTTGTTTTTCAGGAGAGCAAAGGGAAATCGACTTCTGGGGGATGTGCTCGGTTCTGATCTCGAAGTTTCGTGAAATTATGTCGAGGCGAACGACCAAAATTCCGAAATTTCTGGCTAAACACTATCATAAAAAAATTTACCGACTACCAATCCAGTCATTAAGAGGGTTTCCTAGGATTGAGCGCAGTTGGTAATGCTATGCTTAAAGGTGGAGAGTTATAGGACTAAGGCCGAATATTTGGACTCGGGATTTACTGCCACATTTCTGATTTTTAGAGAGAATGTATTCTTGGGTCCCCTGATTCAGCCAGTAAGGAAACATGTACGGGAGAAAGAGACTTGGAAGGAGGTGTTCTTAAGACAAAAATTCAGTCGAAACGCAAACTCATCATTATGTATGGTGTAGTATCGGGCCATGTAGGCTAGAAAGACGTAAAAAAAAAGATTGCTGAGTTCTTTAAAAAAGCAACATTCTTCAGATTACCAAAAGATAAGCTCAAAAACAAGGCATCCATAGCACACCTTGCGACAGAGGATGGTGAAGTAGTTGTCCATGATGCCGATAAAGCCGAAGTTCTGGCAAAAGGTTTCGGGGGCAGCTTTCTGAACGAACAAAGCCGAGATCACCCATAATGGCATTTTGCCTTGGCAGTTCCTATGGATAATTCGGTTTGGTTCCACAAGGAAAAAAACACTAGAACTATTGGTTGAATGGCCGCAGTTGTGTTCTGTGACGCCAGGCGGCATTCCTATGTCATCGCGGGGCCGCGTGAGTACATCTACAATCTTAGCTTCATGCGTGCAGAGGTTCTCGAAAGGTGGAAGCGCTCCTTCGTTACTCCCATACCCAAGAAAGCGCCGTACATCTCACCCAATAATTACAGGTCCAGTCAGCATCACTTCAATTTTTTCCAGATTGTTCGAGTGAATACTGAAGTGCACAATAGTATCCTATTTTGATTAACACTCCGTAATTCCATCAATCCAGCACGGGTTCCAAGAAGGAAAGTCCGGGATTACTGCCATGAATAAAGCTCTTGATGACTGGAATAGTTCTGTGGATGAGGTTGAGTGTCGATGTCATCTATTCCGACTTTTGCAAGGCGTTTGACAAGGTGTCCCATAGTAAGCTATCATACAAACTTCGCTTGGTTGGGGTACATCCACGCATTACTTCTCGGATGCAGACCTTCCTTTTTAATAGGACCTCTACTGTACGCGTTGATGGATGTCTTTCGAGACCCAGACACGTACATAGCAGAGTCCCTTAGGGCGGCGTTCTATCGCCGGTTTCATTCAGCATATACACGTATGATCTCCCACAATCACTTCTTCATATGAGTACCAGGCGTACATGTTTTGCTGACGAGCTCAAAATATACCGCTCTATTGATTCTATTGAGGATAGATCCGAACTTAAAAAATCAATAAACTCGACTCATGCATGGGTCCAGGAATGGGATTTACCGCTGTCTAAGGAAAAAACTAAGTTGCTCCAGCTAGGATCACGAAATAACAGGTATCCTTATAGTTAAGCTGGTGTAGATATAGAGTAGTAGAGCAACTGAGGGGCCTTGGCTTCACTGTGACTGAAAAGCTCAGCTCTGATGTTCACTGTGAAAATGTGGCGTTCAAAGCAACTAGGGTGGGGCGCGACCTCTTCAGAGCACTTACTACTAAAAATAGCAATGTGTATCTGAAAGCATACAAAAGTTTTGTCAGACCCATTCTGGAGTACGGAACTCCTGTGTTCAACCCACATATTCGCAAAACTATAAAGAAATTAGAAAAGGTGCAGAACGCGTTTACCGGGAAGCTTATGATAAGAACATTAGGATTTGTTTATGAACAGATTTCCGGTGGCAATGAGAAAAACAAAAACCTTGGGCTGGAGGAGTTCCGTTTTCGCAGAAACGTAATTAATCTTCTTCTACTCCACAAAATATTTCATGGTAAGTGCGGCTTCAAGCTTGAAAACCTCTTCTCATTGCGATCATCAAGCACTCGAGGTGGAGGTACTAAACTCCAGAAAGCTAGGCTCAACTGCAGGCGGCACTTTTTCACGCATAGGGCAGTTTCTAGATTTAATCAAATTCGCAAAAATCGCACTCTTCCCGTTAGCTACAACGTATTCAAAAAACTACTCGATCGTGTTTTATTGCATGATGCTGTGGAGGTTCCTTAGTACATTTGCTTTTTGTTAGTTTTATTCCCTTAATGTTGTGTTTTCTTATACAACGTTAACCAAGCATGGCATTGATGGTTTGACTCATGAAATAGGTCATTAATTTAGATTTATGAGTGCCAGTTCTACCTGAGATCACACCAGAAAGTTGAATTCCTCAATTTTCTCGAAGTAAGAATTTTTTAGCCAGCCGCCAACCTCGTCTTCTCCACCATGTGCACTCCTCTTTGCTGCTTGCTCTTGAGAGCACACCAACTCTGCGCATAACCAACAAAGAACAGCTGGTCGCGATTCAAGTCAAGTCCGGCCAACTTCCAGAATGAGTCTTCGCCGTGCTGTTGCCAAGCCTGCAGATGTAAGGTCAACTTCTGTATAACTTCACGGCTTTTCCCGAAAGGAAAGGTACTCAAAATGGCTTCACATTTTTACAAAATACGGTACTCATACGGTACTCACCTTCAACGCTACTTCTAGCCCAACATTGTCGGCTATATTTTCATATAGAGAAGTTCGAGATTCAGTCTCCTGAAAACGACATTTCTCATCGCAAACGTACGGAATCTGTAGTTGCAAAAAATAAATACGTATATATACCTCCTGGAAAGAGTCAAAGTGCGAAAATAAAAGCGTACGCAGAGGACGATGAAAGTACCTATGGTACGAAATGTGAAGAGCTTAGAGCAGCCGCATGGTTGGGAAATTTGCTTCAGGAATAGAAAGAAATGGGGAAGGTCCTAGCACATTCAGGATTTCTATTAGAGTTTGTGGGGGTGCGAAAAAGATGAAACAGGGTTGTTCCATCACAAAGCCGTTGTCTTACCCAAATTCGTGTGGAGGCGCGGAGGGGGGAGGGGGTGGGCATGTCTTGTCCTGATAAGTGCTGATAGAATCCGCCATCATTCTGCTCGGAAAAGGATACGTTCATAGGGCTCATGTGAGAAAGAGCGAAGAGCCTGGACTCTCAAACTTCTTTTTTTTTTCAAACCAGTAAAATAATCCTCATGGTATGCATTATTTATAGTTTCGTGGATGACGTTTTATAAGCGGCAGCTTCATACGACTGGATTCTACCCATGTAGGACACAAGGAAGCTCTAAGCACTATAAATATCTTCAAAATGACTAGGAGACAGGGATTTCCCAACCATCACATCTTCAAGGCGCAATGTTTTAAAGTAAAATTTTTCCCAACCACCCAGCCGATGCCGTTCCCCCAGAATCGCCAGCAGAAGTTGATTTCTTGCGCATTTCTCCCCACACTTGCTCTCATCCTAATAGCGCCCAATTAGACTCGACACTGGCAGCGAATGACGTGTCGCCACACTTGAATGTCTCACTCCCAACGACCCGTGAAATCCAGGATTTCCTGCACGGCAGGCAGGCTTAATGAGGACGGCGCGGACATCGAGGAAAGCCGAGCGTTGACGCGATTCATGACCAGGATAGAAGGCAAAGAACACTCACGTCATCGGAACCCGTTAGACGGGCGTACTGCTCGATGTAGCACCGTTCACGCTCGCTAAACCTTCTTTTCGATTCGGCGGACCACCAATTCTGGCCCAGGTTACCGGTTGGCCCGTGGAGTTTACCTGTAATTTTGAATCACATAATTTTCTTTCCTCATTTATTTGAAGGTGGATTAACTCTTGTCGTCTTGTAAAGCCATTGAATTGCCATTGATGGAGCCCACATGCCCAACGTCAGGCAGGGGTCAAAGAACCCAACCACCAATTTCCTCCACATAATCGAAAGTTTCTCTAAACTCCCCCAATAACCCCTTGAAACGCCTGAATCAGCAAGCAATGAGATCTCATTCAGCACATTTCCGTGCAATTAGCTGTCCGCCAGCAGAATAATAGCCCAAAAAAGAAGGATCAGCTTCCAAAAACAGCCAGCTACGCTATTGCTTGGTAAATAATAGTAAAATTGTCAAGTGTTGACAAAGAAAGCACCTTGTTCATCAAATGCGTGCGTGATCTCGTGCCCGATGATTGAACCGACTGACGCATAGCTCATCACACTGAAAAGAGCCAGAGGTCAACAAGGCGCTGGCAGGCAATACGATTGCTCCGTAGGGCAACTTACTCGAGCAGGTCGATGTCAGCGATTGGGCTCCGGACGACGTCGAACGGCACTTGCACCAGGTTTCGCTCATAGTTGTGGATTGGAGTGGACGACAGTGCTGGTTTCGAGTCGACCCAGTCCCTGGAAAGAGCATAATTTGGGTTCAAGTATCTTACTTCTTATTAATTGGCACTTCATGTGTGTGTATGTGTATGTGTATGTGTATGTGTATGTGTATGTGTATGTGTGTGTGCACACACGAGAACCAGCCATCAAAAATGGAAAATTAACTACACCATCATGTTCAGCGCACCGAGTTATGTACGAAAAAGTTGCAAATTTTGATTTTTACCTTGATTACTGTTTAAAAGAATTTACAAAATCGAAAATTCGATTCCGATTAGATCTATAACTTGAATGTTTGAAAAAGAGGGAGCAATACAATCCTCTTCGGAGTTGGATTCTTGGAATTTAGTCCTCAGGAAGGGTGAAAACAAATTTGAAACCAGCGTTGCGAGCTGCTTAAGGAAGTGATCACCAAGCCACAACTCCATAATATCCATAGTATTCTCCCCTTGCTCCATGTGGTATTCCGAGCTTCTGTAGCAGATTTCAAATATACGTCGTAACATCGTGGCGGACAGGCTCTCTACCCATATAGGTCATCATGGATTACCAGCTTTTCTTCGTGCACTTCCCTTGTAAGTACAAAACACAGTGCTACGTAAGTAGTAAAAAATGAAGTAAAAAACTCAGTGATAAAAAATAAACAATGCTACACGTCGAAAATCGCATCACTCACTACGATTGTCATTACCCGCTGTAGAAGAAACATCCCCCCCCCTGACAGCCATGTCTGACGTTGAAAATGCCGTATCATTTAGAAAAAAACTTCCGCATTGATGCGCAAACACTGCTACTCGAGTTCGCGCAAGCTTAGAACAAACAGAAGTGACGTTCAGATTGACATTACCAGAACAATAAAGAGCGAACGTCACTACCATTGAAAGTGTGTCATTACACGCTGCATTGTGCACTGTGCGACTTCTTCTAATCAGCAGAAGGGTAAATCGAACAAAAAGTTCGTTAATACACATGTCTAGCTGACTTCTACTTCCTTGGAGGTAAAGCAGTGCATCATATCCTTTCGCGTGAGGATTGATTGGGTTGGAACGAATTTATCATAAATTCAGCTCCATCACCAAATACATGGAAGAATTCAATGAGAACTCCTTGTATACCGATGCTGATTGCTGTTCATTGCAGCCAGCATTCACTACATTTTACAGTCATCACCGTCCCCCTTGGCAGTCTTCCCCTCCCCTGCATCTCCAGCAGTAATTTTGCTAGATGTGAGTCGTCACATCACCTTCGAAGAAAAACGGATCAAATGATGGCTTAGGCACATCATGTGACAATGAGTAATAAGACCATAATCTTCCGCCTGACGTTCCTATGAACATTAGCTGGTGAGTGCAGAGCGCTGCAAACTACTACTAATACACATCCATAGATCACGAGCTACTTCGCTACGGCTGAGGTTCTTGCAGAGTTTTGTGAAGTATGAATGACAGCAATAACGTTTTGTTTCCGGATGGGAGACAACATGAACAGAGAGTGTGCTTCGAGTCTGGTCGAGGTAAATATGTAAGTATGACCTATCTAAAACGGATGAATATGAGGGACTACCCATACTCCAACTCTTCTACCTGAGTTTCCGAAGCAAAATGTGGATTCTCTTGCTATCTTTACTATTCCTCAACTTTGCTGAATGGAAAGAGTCGTTCCAGCAAAGCATAAACACACCTTTTTTACCCAGGGAACACGAACACACACACACACACACACACACACACACACACACACACACACACACACACACACACACACACACACACACACACACACACACACACACACACTTCTGACCATTTTACACGAAAGAAGACGCATTCTCAACTCAGTACCTCCATTCAACAATATGCTGGGACAGCGATAAGCAAGCCAGCTTTTCATGGTTCCAGTTGGCAGCAATTTACTGATCCCGGGGGAATGAAGCCTCTAATCGCGCCGAGTGAAGATCGACCCATCAACAGTGAGCGTGGCAGTAGCTATCCTACGTCTATCTTGATCATTCCGTACACAAAGTGCCCTGCGTGATCCGTGAATTTTCACACTTCAAACAGTGTAAACAAAAGAGAAAACTCTGAATGAAAGTCACACTTTGTGTACTTTATGTCACAATGTATAACAGCAGCAATAATAGCATGGTCAGAGGTAATTTCCGGCCCGTTTGCATTATTAGAAGTAGATGGGTAGTTCGATATCCACTGGTGTGATTGCTCACGTGTGGTATCTGGATATAAACAAAGGTGCGTAATGATAAACATATCGATGGGTGGCGGGTGAAGGGTAAACTTGAATATGTCAGAACGTCTGTAACAAGTTACCTCAATGATGCAGCAATTGGCTCCCCGGAAGCAGTTGGCTTTGAAAATGGCTGAGCAACGATAACAACAGGGCCGGATTCATAAGCGCAAAACCAAGGGAAACCGGGCTAGCAAACCAACTTTGGCGTCCCGCTTCCCTCAACGTTATGTAATCGATGAAATAACCAACCACGCTAGCCATCGTTGGTTTGCATAGTTAGCGTTTCATGAATCCTAGAATCCAATTACCAAATTAGAAGAGACAGCGGTTGCGAGTGCAAAGATCGGAGTCAAAGGGCCGCAAGCATCATAGAGATTACACAAGGTGAGCCCAGTAATACCTTGATACCTCACCAGCTTGACCATCGTTGGCACAGGCTTCAACCCATTTAACCAGAGTAATCACAATAACACATCCTGGCGTAGGACAGCCTTCTCACCACCTCCTTTGGTCGCGATCGCTACCCTCTCCGTAACATAATTCGAATCATATTTTTCATCAATCCACACTTGCACCGATTAGTTCTCGTTTCCTGCAGTGTTGCAGCAGCTGGACATTCTCAATTTTCAGACGGTAGATTTCAGAAAATCTACACTGACTGTAGGAGTTTTCCCATGGGCCTATCTGAGTATCACCCTCCAAGCTATGAAGGTGAGGACATACAGAAAAGTGAGCTCACCTTGGATTGACCGGTTTCCGCAGCCTCCTTATCTTTTCCCTATAAACAGCTCCAGCTCCAAACACCATCGACCAGAACAGCTCGTTGGATATCTAACAAATGTTTCTTTTTTTTGCGCCAAAAATTCATTAATCGATTATAAAGTGGACCTACTCGATCGCCCTCGTTTTCCATTGCCAACTCGTTGTCCATCTTATCCGGATAGCTAATCAGAATTGACATGTTGGAGAGCTGCATAAAAATTGTATGATACCAGAAATCAACGGAAAATATCCTTCACTTCAAAAACCTTTTGCAGAGCCATCGGTGCAGTCACGTTGTCCAAAATAGTGCTGGTCCCAAGCATTTCCTCGTACTCCTTTATAATGTTGTTAGCGATTTGTTTTACCATGTCCTTGCTCTAGAATAGGGGAAATCCAACTGAATGAAAGAGATGTGAGGTAAGCTCAACGAACATCTCTGGCTCTCTCCTCTCCGTCAATTTTCCTGAGCACCGAAGGCAGCGATAGCGGGAAAATTCCAGAAGCACGCATAATGCAGAACTCTTTCCGGAGGTGTGGTGGGCCGGAGTAGATCTCGACAACGCTCTGAAAGAGTAGTTCAGTTTAGTAAACCTACTGAAACTGTCAAGTAACGATGAGAATTAACTGGCAGCTTACACCCAGTTTACAAGGAACTCCGGAATAGCTAATATAGGCTTTATTGATTCGAATATGGTTCTCTAAGTGTGATGTTTAGATACTAGGATGAAACCGGGACAACATTTGCAGGTGAACTCACAGCTCGGAACCGAACTGTGGGCTCACCATTACGCTTAGCTTACTGTCAGTGCGAAATGACGAAGACACTGGTAGCGAAAGAGTGTGCGACGCGCGCGACGTAGGCATCATTTGGCAAAAGAGCCTTCAAGAGGACTTTTCAATCATCGTTCAAATTCATCGTTGTAGCCAGTCGAGCGTACACTGGCTCCTTTTCAGTGAAGATGCAAATACGGGCACATCCAGCAGATCAATGTTCCACTGTTCCGATCACCATGACCTCACACCGGAGATCATCGATGACACCGATTCCGTGGTAGGTGATTTTGACTGCTGAGCCTCACACGATCCCAGATAAAATAAAATTTTGAGGACACGGAAATGTATTATTGAGCCTAACGTATGAAAGTTAAGTTATGCGGGACGAGACTCACTGACCGTTTGAGTTATAATAGCCACATAAATTATGTTAGTAGTGCAGAGGTATGTCGGCACACTCCGAGGACATCGAGTATTTGTTGGTCAAGGGTTCGAAGCCACTGACGGGTAGAAGGTTTTGCTAAAGCCTCATCATCCAAGCATCAAGGTTGTCAGTTAGCTCGTAACTCAGCTCGTGGCGGTAGTTAGCTCGTAGCGGTTGCCAACCAAAGCTGACAATTAACTGGGACCTCCGACTCATCGTTTCGTCGCCGTTTCAAGAGGTTTACTACCACCCCAGTAGAAAGATACTCAATTTGTAGCCATCTGACCTTCATCATTTGAGAAAGCTGTCATTTTCAAAAGTGATTTCACCATTACCAAATGAGAAAAATTGGCAAACTCATTCAAATATAAATTGATGTCTCATAGGTTCATCTAACGATTTTAGTCGAACACATCACTATGTGCCAGATTGCTGCGAAATCAATTGCCGCAACGGACTCCGGGCCGTACGCGTGAATAACCCCGTTGCAGAGGGGAGAGGACTGGTGAAGCTGTCAAGCCACTGCTGCCGTTCCAAACGGTGCGATACGATTGCCCACACATTGAATTCCTTATGGATCTCCTGACTACGCGTGAATGGTGAACCATCTGCACTTCTCTCGCATGTTCACGGAGCAAAAAGATCTTCTGAGGTGAGAGAATGCACATCCCCCGCGCTGAGTAGGGAACCGCTGGGAATCACGAAAATCGAAATGACTCCAGTACTTGATAGCCTCGCAGATCTCCTGATCTTCATGCATACGGCGCTATATCGTCACCTTAGTAGTCCTATATTGTTGAAGTGAATATATCGATCATATTCAAACTATTTGGAAGTTATTTCGACCTCGGTAAAAAATGTATCTAAACATTTGGAATGGTGTTATAGACTTCCATCTACAGTACTGGCCAAAAAGATATAACCTTTCGAACTTTTGTTCATTACTGCTCTGTGAGCGAAGCCTGAGATCTCTAATTTTGGGAGATACTGCATTAACTCATTGCTAATGGATTGAGTTACTAATATGTTTATGGAAATCTTAGTAGCTCTGTTCATTAGCAATGAGTGTTTGCATTATCTTTCAAAATTTGAAAAAAAATTCAAGCTTTATTTAGAGAGCAGTTATGAACAAAAGTTCAAAAGGTGATATCTTTTTGGCCAGTACTGTATTATAAGTATCCTTAGCAGAAAAAATACTTTTTCCAAACCCCTTTGAAGTGATGTGTGTAGGAGTCTGAACGAGGTCATGGATCAGCTCGGATACGCATAAAATTGAGATCATTCGTCCAGATGCTCTCCTGTCCTTTTCATCATTAGAGAGGGATCCTCGGCATAAAGCCAATCACACCATGGTTATTCTGGTCATAATGAGGTGAACCTAGCTGATCTAGCTGACAGAGTGAATCTGTCTGTTTCAATAGCAACGCTATTTAAGATAAGGCTTTATTCTTAGTAACGACGTTCTATCGAAGTATGCAACATCTAAACGTATAATCATACGCGTTCAATGGTTTTTGGTTGGGATGATATATGCGCTCTTAGTCTAACGATTTTGTTGTTGTGCTATGACAACCTGACTACTATTTTATGTAATCTAGTTCAATTATCTAATAATATGTCTCTGATAGCATGTCTTGGTGGAGCACATTCAGCGCATTCAGTCTCCTGAGTTGTGTGCACAAAGCGCCAATGAGGTGATTATGAAAAAAGTAGTGGAGTCTACTAAATATAGGAATTATACCGCTAATCAAAATTATATTTCGGTGGAACTGTGAGAAAAATGAAGATAACAAAGAAAACCTGACGAGACTTTCGCACCACCGTAATATTTCGCACCAGCTCGGTATGTAGGTACACTTTCTCACGGCAATGTTGCGCGAAATTGCGTAAAAGGAAGCGGCAAATGAATGTGAGGATGCGAATTGCGACACTGCGAAGAATCTTTTACCCCTTTCGTTCCTTTACGATTATTCCTTCATTGTTTTCCTTTGCGATTGATCATCTTATTCTTTCTCATATTACCTTCAAAATTCATTCTTCGAAACGCATAACTTACATTCGTCACTTCACTACTTTGTCATTTTGCTGTAATCACGATTGAATCGGTTTAAAATATTTGCTATTTTTTGTGAATGTTTGCGATTAATACGATATGCTATCTTCTGCGACTTCGTGTAAGTAATATTGCTTCACTACTATCGACATTGCCTATTCTTTCATGATACATTGTCGTTTCAAGAATTTAGAGTAAAGGTTTAATTACCAAGGTTGTGGTTACACACTCGCGTGGCAGGGTTTCGCTGTGTGCGGTACAGGGATAGCAAGCCGCTGCCATTTTATGTTGAGTGAAACAAAGAGCTGAACCGACTGAGCATAACTCATCCAAACAAACTCACCCACAAGAAACCCTCGCGACATTTTGGCTTCACATAGGCCAAATGAAAGAACAAAGTCTTCCACTTGATGTAGTTCCGTACGACCGCTCTACCTCCCTCACTCTCCAGATACTCGAGCAGAATCTGCGACAGCTTGATCAACCACTCTCGACCAGTTTTTAGAGCGATTTTCTCGTTTGCATGCAGTTGTTCCCCGACCAAGGTTGACAGAAATAACCTCCAGTCCAGCTAGAAATAAGAAAAGCGTTATGCACCCGCGAAAACAAAGTCAGGTCAACTCACCGCCGGAGCTATGATTTGTAGTTCAGCTATGGAAATCACTTCATAACGCTCCTTTTTGTGCTTATAAAACTGAAAAGAGCTGTTTTATTTGGGAAAGGTCTACAGAAATAAAGGTTCATACCCTACTACCGCTAATAGTAATCCTCCATTCTAATTCGATCATCCTAGCAATCATGGTCCGCACCGCCGGGGAGGTGCGATCAAAGCCGAGAAGAACTGACATTTCCTCTCCGGTCTCTTGGAGCAGTGAAGTGGCCTGAATGAGAAACAACATTGTTAGGTAAAACGGGATGACCTACTCTGGACAACTTGGATCAATATTTTACCTGAGGACCCTCTTTGTTGAGTATCATCTCAGCGGTGACGGGCACGTCGTACTGGTAGACGCTCGGATTGAGCAACAAAGGAAGCTGTTCATAAATCTGAACGGGGAAAACTCCTTTCCAGATGTACATTGAGAGGAACAAAATGGGTCACACCGTAATTAAATGCGTTTTCGAGTCGAAGTAGTTCACTTCGACTCCTGCCCAGAACAAAGGAAAAACGGAGTAGTTGAACGCCTGCAGTACCGACAGCTCAAGAGGCACTGGCTGTACGTCTTGTTCGAGCTCTCGCATCCAACCGCCAATTTCCTGGATGTATACATTTGATAAAAACTGAAAAAATCATTAGGTGCAATTATCCAAAAATCTGAAAAAAAAATTAAAAAAGTTTAGTATAGTCTGTGTAACATCAATACAGTGGGCGTCGATGGCGGTGACCCGTATGCGGCCACAAAAAGCACGCGGCGCGACCGCGCAGCTCACGCTAGAATTGTCGACGCGCAGGCGTATCTGGGTTTTCTTGATGGTTGTTCATCACATTAGATGATAACTAATGAGAAAACTAACTGACTATCGAGGAAACCCCATAGTTTGGTGTCCCGGAGAGGACTGTCGCTCGAGCGGCGCGGTCGCGCCGCGTTCCTTTTGAGACCGCAGACGGGTCACCGCCACTGACGCCCACTGTATATAATAGTGCCAACATGAATAGCATAATTATAATATCTTTCAGCAATGAAAATGAATCATCTCAGATAAAATCGACAGGAAATTATTTACAAAGGAGAGATATTATAATTACAGTGGACAGCGACGGGGCCGTCTTTTTCGCGATCTCGAAAAGCACGCTGCGCGACCGCGCCGCTCGGGCGGGAATCCTTTCCAAGACAACAAACTATGGGATTTTCTTAATAGTTAGTTAGTTTTATTATTAGTCAACATCAAATGCGATGAACAACAACCAAGAAAATCCAGATTCGCCACTGCGGCCACGATTCCAACGTGAGCGGCGCGGTCGCGCCGCGGCCTTTCCGAGGCCGAGGAGAGGCCACCGCCACTGCAGTGTCCCCAGCATGTCGAAATGAGATCTATCACGCGTAGGAGTGGATTCTGATTGTTTCCTTTTTAAGCACTTCTTACTTTACATTAGTATAAGGGAGTTCCCCCTGAATAGTATGAAATCCTGCTTACTGAAGCCAAGAACTCGTTGATGATTTCCTTCCACCAACCATCTACACTTCTTCGCGTCATTAAAGCAACAATGCATTTATTTACAATCATAATAATTTTTGACGAAATGTCATCCCATGCTGAAATGCTGCGACATTCCTGCAGTTGTTTTCGCTTAATTTCTATGCCTACGAGACATTAACTCTTCAGATTTGCTCTATTCACCTTTATGGAATGCATTGTAGACTAGCATTAGCAACTAATGTCACCGAAAAGAAATGACGACGATAAAAAGTGCTTAATAATCAAATGAATGTCATACCATTCGCCAATTAGTATGATCCCAAGAAACATGCATTGAAAGGTCTACTTATTAAAACAGAAAAGGTCATAGTTCTTTCGTACTTATAATTTTTGATCGACGTGTAGGTTGCCTATAGGGAGTACAGTAGACTATGTACTATAAATCGTTATTTTACTACATGTATTATTTTGGGAAGATTTATCAAAAACTGAATGCTCTGTTTCTTGTGACAGCAACTACTACCATATTTACTGCTACGAGCGGTTCTCTATAAATTTTTACAGCGTGCGAAAAGGACGAAGTACGTACGTACAGCTTATCCAAAGTCCTCGGACACTGTGGGGCAAACAGATGGACAGGTACTGCTTCACAGACAGTACTCGCTATAACCTTCATGTATGAAATTCTGCAGGATTTTGAGGCACCTAGAACCAATATCCGACAGTGAAATAGCGCAAAACACGAGATATTTACGGAATCAGGATGCTGCTTTTAATGTGTCTTGTTGTGCTTCACTAGCACTCGCGGGTCCCGCCACGCGTAAGTCACGGGCGCCCGTGCAGGTGACCAGGGGATGTCTACGCTCATGCAGCGTGTCGTGTTCGCGATTGCGATTGAGATTTCTTTGCAAGTTCCTTGTTTTCGTTTGATATTTGTGATGCGTTGATAGTGTGTTTCACTATTGGTGGTATACGTTAAGGACGAGGATATCTTCTAATACTGCCTTTGATTTTTTTTTTTGATTTCTTATATGATTCCACGGTTCTTCAGGCTCTCTGTTACGTTGTACTTATACTTATACTTATACTTATACTAAGCGCTAGAAAGTTACCTTTTCAGAACAAAGAGATGGAAACTGTGGTAATGCCGTCTCACTGAGTACCTAAACATGGTGGAAAACTCAAAATTCAGAGACGTGTCAGATTGCACGAATTCCGTGACACATCCATGGACCGAGCACCAGCGACGACAAACGAAGCACAGGAACAAATCTTCTAACTTAGCTGAGAGTCTCAAATTTCGAAATCTGTTGCTTGTTTTATTCTTTGTGCTGCCACTGATGGGTCGACCACTCATCTACCCAATTGCAAGGAATATTACGCATACGGAGTGAAGACTCCGATCCCTACGTGAGTTTTTCGTCTCTAAACTTCAGTGCTCTCAGCTGGTTTGAAGATTGTTTGGTGGATATAAAGTTTGACACTATGTATCGATTCATCTGTGAGAAAAACATGTGGTGAGACCTGTTGGATTTCAATCAGGACCTCAAGAAAAGATGGCAATACGACATGGAGCTGTTTCAAGGGCGAGGTAAGCATGTAGTATTAAAATGGACAAGGCTGATCAGTAGCGCTATTGAGAACACTGCGGAATTCTTCGCAAACAAAGTCTGATTCGAATCGTGCCGTGAGCGCTGCGGTCGCTTGATGAAGATAAAAGTAAAGGTTCCCATTTGTTTGATTATCTGCGCTCCATAGCACCATTGTTGGCTATCCCAGAAGTTGAAAAACTCCCCTCTCAAACTACTGAGGCAGTTCCTGCAGTGAACTGTTAGCACGTGTCGATTTTTCCCTTTCATCTGCTGCCTTTCGAGCCCGCTCCCTGTCACAAACCATTGTCCAATAAGTTAGCGGTTTTTCGGCGCAGAGGGTTAGCCTCCTTCTTCTTTTCTTACCTTCGTTCAGTTTGGTTGTTCTTGACGGCACGTCTGACGTGCGCCAGTTAATCGCTTTGTACCTTATTGCTTCCGTCAACACTGCATTATTGCTTCTTTCGCTTGTGTTTCTTTGTGTTGATTTCTTTAGACATATCGAATTAAAATTCTTCTACTATTTCATTGAGCACCTCTATGCAATGAATTAGTTCAAAGAAGCCCTGCAACAAACCTCGACAAACCGCAGCCAGGTGTTCAGACCAATTGTTCGCAATTTGTCCATATCGGTACATTGACGAAACAGTTCAACCGCAGCACGTTCTCCTCGATTTAACGGCAGCGATGAGTCGCCATTTATTACTGGAACACGAAGACCCATTGTTTTGAGCCCGAGAATGTTCTTCTCTGTTTTTAAAGACTAATCCGTTGTGTCTGGCTTATCTTCAGCTTGTTACAAACTCTATAAAAAGCGCTTGTGTAGTATTTTAACACCATGCTGAATACTGGAACATCTTTCCTGACGGATGTAGGTTTTGAATGAATAAAATTTCGAAAGGCGTGAAAAGGCATTCGTACTCCCATCGTAATTCCATGAACGGAACATGCTACATACC